>VUQG01021533.1:51118-62869 GCA_015106755.1 Etia nguti | reverse complement strand
GGGGGGGGGGTAATTTCCTGCCACCCTGTGTATGTTTATAGAAACATGCAAGCATGTTCTGTTGGGTTTGTCCCAGGCCTTTTCCCAGATGTTCTCTTTTGTTCCCACAGATAAACAGGAAATGTGTGTGTTTCCTAAAGCTGTAATGCTGCAGGTGACAAGACTGGGCATCTGAAATACTAGATGGACAACAGTGATGGTGTTTTCATATATTTATTTTGCACTTGCCTTGAATTTTAATCAGGTCTCTGCAGTGAGTTTTGCCCCACGTTTTGTGCTTTTCCTAAGTCAGAATCACACAGACTGTATAATGAAACAAGAAAGTTACGCAGTGATACGATAATTAAAACCAGTTTGTTTTCTGTGCTGGTGAAGATGATGGTGATGACTGCACTGTGTGGTTCACCAGTCACTCCACAGCTAATTATGTGCTATTCATTATAAAACTTTGAGAAATTAGTAAAAATACTTATCTCAACTCGGTTTTCATCCAGTGTATATATAAATATATAAATATCCAAGTATTCCATCAGCTTGACACACAGTTCACTGGGTTTGTTTATTTGTTGGTAAATCCAAAGTATTATTGTGCTATCACCTGTTGCTTGGCATCCGTATTATGTGAAATACAATATTGTTGGTTTATAGAGGACTATAAACTTTATAGGGCTACAGAAAACCTGACCTATTCTTTTATTTGTTCTTGATTTAGGCTAATGGATTATAATGATCCGATGCTGAACTGCAGCCCAGAAATTTTATAACGTCAGCAGCTGTTTTCAAGTGCATTTTTTTTCCAACTCCAAACTGGCCGTTAACTTAAATTAGGAGGAACTTCTCGCCGGTGTGACTGTTTGCTGTCGATGAACTAGGTCTTGTGAGGTTCAGCTAGCACATTCAATGGATTATTTTTACTGACTTCTATAAGAGCTATGTTCCAGAGGTGAGATTTTGTTGAGTTGGCAGCTACTTCGAGGAGTAAATAAATGAAAATGATTCTACATATCAGTTCATATTGGAGATAAGGGGGTCAATATTAAATACTTATGTTATTGAAACAATGGAACACACTCCATAAAGATAAAGCAATAATCTTGAGTAAAATGCAATGGAAATATATAAAATCAATGACTTAATTACTTAAAATCAGTAGCACACAGTTTTTGTTAACAATTCCTGAACTGTTTGTCTGTTTGCGCTTTACAACCAGTGACTAAAGACTAGAAGGTTGGTTTTGGTGGGTTTGTCCATGCTAGCTCTGGTTCTCCAGCTCGTTTCCACACCTGCATCATCCGCCTGTGATCCAGCGGCAATCAGCAGGCAGGCTTTTAAGACGAGCTCAGCCTTCCACTCGTCGCGAGCCCGTCAGCTATTCCTATGGTGGTAACTCAGCTGTTTTGTGTCTTGTTGTCATTTCCCTCATTGCATTCTAAATGTTGTTTCCTTGAGTGTCCAGTTTGTTTTTGTCATTCCTGGAACAACTGACCTGCAGCTGGCTTCGCTGGCTAACTGACATCACTCATCCACTCAAGCTACATGCATCAGCCGTGTCCACCTCACATTTCAATCTGGATCTCTGGAAATAAAGGACTGGATCAACCACCTCTCTCATCGTGCTTCTCAGCCAGACACTCACTCGCTATTTAGCAAGTTATAAATACACAACAGGGGTAGTACAGACTATGGGTTTTGCAGTTTTACTATTTACGTCCAATGCCGCCATCTTGGATTGTGAATTCTGGGCTGGTGGTGCTTCTTTGAGTTTCTGAGTCAGAAATCTGACTTGAAGGGGCATTCAGTTGAACCAGAACTCTGATTTCGCACTTTTGATGGACTGGAATGCCATGCTCTGCATCGTCTTAACAGCTGCACGTGTCATTGTAAATAGAAATACCCTGCTTAAATTAATCAATTAGCATATTAGCATAGCATTTCTGTCAGTATATTACCATTTTTAAGGCCTGCAGAGCAGTTCACATAGATCAGCGTGGTTGGTAAACGGTAATAGGCAAAATGGAATGATGGGACTAATAAAACTAGTTTATCATTAGCAACTCACATCATAATATTATATATACTTTTCTAGCCAAACATGCTAACACTTCGTAATAGTACATTTTTACATCACTTCAAACAGATTGGCTTTTCTTTCACAAACAAGGATCATTTAGGCATTTGAGTGCTTCTTCCCACAATTTCTGCAGTAGTCAACTGTTGGTGATGGTACTGATTGTTTTAAATCTATTAGGGAGAGAGCAAAAAATGCACTAATTGACTTCAGAGAATGTCCACCTGTTAAACAGAGACAATTTCAGCTCATTGTCAGTGATGTAAGTCAATGCAAAGTAATTGGCTGAGGTCCATACAGATGTGACATTGTAATGTTTTGGCACCCTCTTGTTATTGCTTTACTAAATATGGCATGACACACTAATTATGAGGTAAATGACTGGCAGCTTTAATTAAAGGCCGCATTTAGCCATATAACGCAAACAATTAAATAACTGCTGTCATTTCACATCCAAGGTAATTAAGTTATCAGTGTTTCACTGTCTAAATACTTAGAATACAGTGAATCATAGAAAAGACACTGAAGAATGAGCTCTCAAAGCAAACAGCCTTTCCTCCAGATGAAATATATTATTGATAATCTGACCTTCATCGACGACAGGAATCAGTGACCTGATTACGCAAGGTTGAGCCTGATTGTAGAGTAGGTATGGTTTGATTCATAAATACATCATAAAAATGACCTATACACAATCTGACACAAATCTGATCTAATGATTGATTTGAACAAAGACAGTGATGAGTCTGTGTCTTCATTCACATAGCCATCCTGCCATAACCTGCTTCTCACTGATAGATTTGTAACATTTACTTGTAGTAGCTCAGGAGCAAATGTATAAGCAGGGGCACGCTTAGCTGGCTGCCAAGAAGGAGGCCAGATCTCAGTAGGCAACCCATCAAAGATTCAGTAAAGATCTTGTTTCTCCTATAGAAACAGTGTATACATAGAAATGTCTGCACTGCTGCAGCACCCGTTGGTTTTCAATTCTGCGTTTTGAAGTCTCAAAGCAGCATTTTTTTTTCCCACTGCCATATTAGATTTTTAGAGGAAGATGTTATCATATTTGGACCCGTCATTTGTTATATTGACTAGCCAGCTTCATTTATTAAGTTTTAGTGTCCAATACACAGACACAAATCTGCTGCTAAAGTTATAATCTTCCCATCAGTATACCACAGACTAAATAGTTGACATTTTACTTTGTAGATAGCAAATCATTTTATAAATAAAGCAATTAAATTAAATTTTACTGATACAGCACCAAATCACAGCAGTTGCCTCAAGGCATTTCATATTGTAAGGTAAAGACCCTACAATAATACAGAGAAAACAGAGAAATTCCAACAATCGTTTGACCTCCTATGAGCAAGCACTTTGGTGACAGTGGGAAGAAAAAACTACCTTTTAACAGGAAAAAACCTCCGGCAGAAGCAGGCTCAGGGACCGGCAGCCATTTGATGCAAGTGGTTGAGGGTGATAGAAAGACAGGACAAAGACCCACTGTGGAATAATTAAAAACTGACCGGTTGTTTTGTATGTGTTAGACTAATATAATATTGCATTAAAGTACTATAGTTATGTAAACATAACATTACATAACATTTGCATCATCATTCTTTTTAAACGATTTTTAACTATATATATTTATACATAGGTTGTATTGCAACTGTATTGTTAAAAAGCTCAGTGATATTTCATTGTTGAACGATTTCATTATATTGAATGAAAAAAAATTACGATCTTTAGCCATTACAGGTGACAAATGAAAAAGGCAGAATGCACCAAGCTCAAATTAGAAACATTACATATAACATCATCTGCATTTTTATTTTGAAGATATCATAAAATTCAGTAGGACCACAACATTTACATGGTACCCTGTTCCTAATGCATTTGTTTATTAGCTAAGTCTCCAATATTTCAAGTTACTTAGGAGGTAACTCTGTAGGCATGGAGGGTCCAGAGTTTCATGTTCAGCTTCATCTTTATATAAAGGTCAAGAGAGAGGCAATCAGGAAGCTGTTAGAAAAGTATACAGTCATGGAAGAAATCAAGTAGAGTAGCCAAAGGGTGATCAACTCCCAGAGAGGAGCTGGAATGAAGCAGTGGAACTGAGAGAAAGAGGGAGGCATACACTAGATTAAACTGAGCCAAGCCAATCACCAGGCTTTTCAGGTTGAGAAACAGATAAAATGTACCCTAGAAGTGTTAAAAAGGGGTTGTGATTGATTTGGTGCTGTTGTAGAAGCAACCCATTGCTCAAGTTAGAATCCATGTCATTATTCTGTCAAGACACGAAAATCATTTGTGTTATATTTTTTTTTTTTTAACTCTGTTTTGGCTCCTCTCATTCGGGCGCTATTTCTTTTTTCATCCTTAATTTGTGTACTTTTGCTTTCACTTGCTGTTTGGTGAAATTTGGGAACCAAACTACTTTAGTAGGATTTAAAAAGATTGCAATTTAGATTGCGATACACCCTCTTCCAAATATAACCATGCAACTTTAAAAATAAATGACCTGGTGTGCTTAAAGTTGACATCAAGTCAGTTCCAAGGCTTTATTTATTTATTTTCATGCCTCTTATATGGGTCTGGACATGAGGGCAGTAGTCTTGGCAGACTCCATCTTCCTTGGATGGATGGATAAACACACAAAAATAATGGCAGTTTTCACCTACAACAGTGACAAATAAGCCACAACAGTAGCAGTGTTCTGAGCAGACTTATTATGGATTTCAGTTTAAATTACATGACACAGCTCAAGTGGAGGGATTTTCGGATCATAACACCTACAGCCAAAACTTCAGCAAGATACTAAGAACAGGCCACAACAGATACCTGCAGTTGCACGAGGTAGTGATGAAAATTGCCTTCAGGCTGCACTGTAGGAGTGAAGAACAGAGGAGACATGAATTTCTTATGTACATTAGTGACAGGTGCACACTTAGACACCTACACACATACAGTACACAAAAATATTGACACTGATTTGTACACACACATGCACAAGCACACACATGCAGCTCGATAGGTGGTCTGACAGAAGTGGTTCGTTGTGCATAATTGCTCCTAAAATTTCACCGCGTTGCATCAGCCAGCCGACTGTTTTGCTAAATTAGTTTGCCCTTGTTTCCTAGAACAAATGAAACAGTAGAGTATGCTGTGCAAATGACATTTAGAAGGCATATTTTATGTAAATATATATGCTGTATACATATAATAAGATACTGATAATAGCTTTTTAAAGATTTATAGAAAATGTTCTTTGTCATTTAATACTTTTTTTCTGTCATAGACTCTCTCTGCTGTGCATCATATCGCATATGTAAGTGTTGATATTTCTGTATGTTTGCGCAGTCATGCTGTATGTTTTACTGTTGACGTATCTGCCAGCCATCCTGAACTGTTTCACTTGCTCTGGATTTTCACTTCTGGCTATGATGGATGTCATTCCCTTTACAACTGTACTGCTTGCAATTTCGTGAACTTACATGCAGAGGGGGACTTATGCTGGAGTATAGACATTATAAGCCAGCTGGCAGCAATTGAAACAACTGTATTCTAGCTCGGTAAAGTTGATATCTCTGTCCTTTTAATGTATAAGAGTAGAAGCAAAATCAGAACAAAGGGCCCTACAAATCTCAGGTAGTTGATGCCTCTATGCCACTGAGGGGTAGCCTATTGCTTGCAGTCACCGACAAACATATTCACTGAAAGTCATAGTTGAGGCTAAGCTCAGGTTCCTTTTTAAAAAAAAAAAAAAAAAGCATAAATAGCCAATACTGAATATCGATACCGAATATGTGTCTCGCTGAGTAAGAGAGACTCCAGCTTTTAGAGAGGTTAATTCCACAAAGCTAGTCGTGTTTGCATCAGACAAAGAGGTGAGTGCTTCCTTTCTGCTGCTGGTCCCTGTCTTTACAAGAGTAATAGCAGATTAAGTATGGCAAGCCACTAGGGACGTCCTTGTGCTATTTTTGTGCCATGTAAAGATGATCATGATAAGTTTGTGCCCTGTTTGGGAAAACAATATATAATACAGTTCAGGTGAATAATCAACAATCATGTTTGAGGCTTCCACTTTTTAGTACCCAGGGTAAATTAAAAGGATTGAAACGGTCATACTAGGAAGAGAAAAGTGCTTCCACAGTCCATCACAGACTGCCACTCTACGACTGAAACAGGGGGAAAAAAACATGAGGAGGATGTAGATGTAGCGACTGCCTTCCCTCTAAGTGAAATGACATGTGTCAAAAACCTTGTGGATGCTACCTTTGCTTTTAAGGAGGAATCTCTTCTGCCTGACTGTAATTTACTGAATATTAAATATGGTTTTTTTTAACATACACAAGGAGCATACATATTGCCCGTGGTTTGCTCCCTCTGGTGGAGGAAGACCACACTTGAATAGTTTCTCCCTCCTGCTCCTTTCTTGGTGAAGTCACCTGCCCTAACAGGTATTGCAGGGTTATAGATGGCCAGCTTACAAAGCTTAGAAAACAGAGAGCGATCAAGTTGTTAAAAGCACTGTGAGAATACAGTTTCTCGATCCATGAAACTACTGAGGTGGCTAAGGCTTTAATCCTATCAACATATTACAGTTCTGTTTCACTTGTTAACCTGAGTCAAATATTATTCAGTTGAGATTTAACTACCTACAAGTGTCCAACTACCCTATAAGTTTATCAAAGGTGATGCTTCTCTTTCCCACCAGCTTACATGACAAAGTGGCGTGGTCCTCCTTGGCTAGTGGAAGAGAGCAGCTTTTTAAGGTGTTTATTTACAAAAATTGTCTCGTTGCCTCGGCTCTTTGATTAAATTTAACTACAGTGCTTTCGATGTCAGGTCGCAAGACATTTTAAAATTAGCTATGCCTCTTAGTCACACCGTACTGGGTAAAACTGTATTTACAATAATATGGTGCCTAGAAATTGAATGAGCTACAAAAACCTATGAAGCTACATTATTTCTGTCTGCCAGTCTTTCTACTCCTAAACTGTATATGTCTTGTGTATATGTGTAAACACTCCCTTGAAAAAGAGATATCAGTGACAACCTGTTTAAACGCAGGCTTTAATTATAAGGTTTATAAGAGGTTCCAGATGCAGCAACACTTGTTGCTAATTGGAACAGCTTCATTGTTTGACCACCGCATTTCATCATGATGACCCTGATGACCACCACAAGCACACATCGGTCAAACAGGTACGTTGTTCTACACTTTAACCTCTTCAGTCTTTATCCTCTTCTCTGTACACCTTTTTTTTCTTCACCCTTAATTAGAGGGAAGTCGAGTTCTTGGTTTCTAAATGGGAAAAAAAGGAAGCCTGGTTTTATACCTCAGGACACACACACAAAAAAATATCTGGAAAATGTTGATGGTAATGAAGTGGGGCAGGCCATTACTGAAAGCCACTAGTTTTCTGCCAAAAACCTAAAGCTACATTCTTCACGATACCCTTCTTACGCTCACTCGTGGCCCTGCATCATGTCAAGAATCGTTCTAAACCTGCGACCGTGGATATCTGGGGTCACAATATTAGACTGATTCGCTTCCAGAGAGTTATACAGTTGAGAGTCTCCCTCTGGAATGCAATGCTCTGTCACACCCATGGCCCTATAATTTGCTCTATGCCTTTTCTTCCTGACTCTCTTCCAGCTACTCTTCTATCAGATTGATGTGTTGGAGCAGGGGTTGATTTTCCAGTGGAGATAAAGTGTTGATTTAACAGAGAATCTCTGATTAATTGTAACCTTGGTTTTAGTCCCTTTAGAAATCTTTAACTGTCAGTGATTCCACACTAGCAAGGCTGTTTCTAAAGGTAAATTGTAGGATGTAGACTGGTATGTCTTAAATAAATATCCACTTAATCTGGCAACAACATGACATTTATAAAGAGCGGAGTGAAGTGATAGTCATTTAAGAACCAAGACTTCAGTGTATTTACGTGTTCTGTGTGTTTTCTGAGAACTGCATGCCGATAAAGTATGCAAAGTGTGATTTAGGTATGCATGATTAAAAGTACATAAATAGGTATAAAATGGTGTTAAAACCATGTGACATTTTGTGCAAGGGTGTGATTATGCAGGTATGGTAATGATGCTTTTGAGCATTGTTAGTGTCTGACGCTTGCTTGGTTTGTTTAACTAATTAAATAATTAATCATTTCATTACCTATTCATTTATTTGTTCGTATATTTACCCACTTCATCAGTCACTCATTGAATCATGTAATGTGTTACAAAGCCTTGAATATCACCATATGTTAATTATATTTTTCGGGCAGGTCAACAGTTCACAGCTATGAAACATTAGTATTATTTTTTGTTACACTATTATTATTCGTAACTCCTGCTGGATTTGGCCATTTTTTCATCGAGGCAAGTGTCTGTCTGACAAAGAGTCCCATCTGCAGACAGAGATTAACATTTCTAAATTTTACTTAATACTTTTAATGGCCCTTAAGTACAAAATGGACCTCATTATGTTTGAGTAAAGGGTCATGCATACATTACTTATCTGCTATCTTTTATTCGAAAAGAGTGGCTTTAATACAAAAGCTGCTCTTCAACAAATATTCATACGTGCGCCACTACACGGTCAAGCAGGTGGATCGGTGAGCAGTTCAAGCGACTAAGTTATAATGTATATAAGAAAGTGATTGACAGCTGCAGAGTCTGTGATATATTTAGTTGGCATCAAAGTGCACCCAGAGACTGCAGACTTTGTATATATTCTGGCACATTAAAAAAGCAGACATATTTATGCAGGGGTTTAATGAAAATAGAACATAAACTTAGCATAACAAAACAGATTTCTGCTAACTGCAGTTGTGTATTGTACCTCAAGGGGCAAAAACGTTCTTGTGCTTGGATATAGTGTACATGGTTGCTCCTTCTTCCTGCCTGTGTGCTCAATGAAAAAAAAACCTGTGTTTTCTTTTTCATTCTGATGTGCACTGATGTGCATGCTGAGAATGCTGTATACTATATACACTCACATCCACATGTGCGAACACACTACTGTCAGGCCTGGTTTCCTCAGTGAAGTTTCGAAATGTGTTTTTCATCATGGTAACAAGAATACGTACAGGCTGTAGCAGCAGTTATGAGCTTGGCCACAGAATTGGTATTTTTAGCTATTGAAACATCATATTTTCCAAATATATTATATCTGAAAGTTGATACGAGTAATTTTCTTCTTTCTTCTGAGCATCACAGCGCTGTTTCATTTTAATGACGGTAATGTTTTAGTCTATTCTATTGTCTTGTAAAGCAAAATGCAACAATGTACTCTTGGTTGCAAATAGATTCAACCTAACTTTAACACTGTTATCTTTTCCAACAGAACATATGTGATTCTAAAAGCTGCATCTTTTACTTTTCTCCATTCTCTTGTGCTAAATTTGATCCGATCGCATTGTCTTTTCAAATCTATCCGTTCTTGAAGTTCAGTTCTAGTTTTTTGTAATATGATTTGCTTTTCTCTTTGATGGCTCTGCTGTGTTGATCGTTTCTGTCCTGTTCTGTATTCTTACTTTCCTGTTATTTGGTACATTTTTAGTATCTCTGCATCAGGTGCAATGAGTGACAGTTATTGGTCTGGTGTCAGTGGTTCAGGCTTAGGCGTTACCTCTGTTTAAGGCTGATCTCATTTCCTGCACACTTCCTCTGTGGGGTTAACGGCTGGCAGACTTGTGCACATCCTGGCTGAGGTACATAAGAGGGAAAACAAAACAGTGATGGGAGCTAACAAGTGGAAGAAGATACATTCCAGCAATTAATCTGACATAGCAGTCATAATATATTATTACACACTTAATTGTCTCTTACGATCCTTTAAGTCTGAATCCTTTTTTAAAAAAGTTCAAAATATGTACTGGTGACATTTTTTTTAAATTAATTAGTTAAATTTTTTTTGCAATTACGTAGTGAGAGGTAGTGACCAACAAAACATAAAACTTCAATAAAATCATTCCAGTTTTGGAATAAATTCATGTGATAGGTTAAATATAGCCGTTGCCCTACTTATTTTATTTGATAATTATTTGATGTCAAGCATGTAATTTAAACATTAGTGAGTTTCATCCTGAAATATAGTTTCATTCTTAGCCTGAAACTGTGAAACAAGGACAGCAATTCAACTGACACCTTGCGTGCAGTTAAACATGAGCTTGTACGTTTGTTCATCTGATAAGTCGGCTGTGTTTCTCTGCTCTTGACCAAATTAAATTAAAGTTTAAAGCACAGTTCGTGTCTCAAATACCAGTTTGCATGAATGAGGACACAGATGAAAGCAAACTTAAATTATTTCCATAACTTCGACTTTTTATTAAATGGATACTGTATAATACTACTGAATATTCAATGAGGTACCTTTCAATGGTACAGTGCAATATACCATTTGGACTGTAATGATAGCCCCAAAGTCTTTGTTTTTCCTGTCTGGCAGACAAACTGGAGGCCTTGAGCAGAAGAAGAGGAAGTGCGATAAACTGTAGGTGGAAAATATGGTGGGTGAATGAGTGAGGTGGGGGGTCGTATCTGACGAGGGAAGCTGGTGTTAGTAACCGCATGCAAAGATAGAAGGAGAAAGATAGACCGGCCTCGAAATTCGTCCCTGAGCGAACCCTGCTCTGGTATTTCACATACTCTATGCTGGCTAAAAATGGACATTCTTCTATAAAAAACACAGTGGAGTTATGAAAGGGAAAGGATGGCATAGCTAACGAACCTCTAAAGAACTTTTGGATGGATTAACATAAAATTGTGCGTTGTGTTGAAATGAGTGGGAGCCTGCTGCAGCATTTTATAGTATAGGGATTTTGACTTCATATTTGGTCCTGCAATATGAACTTGTTGTTCACATCTTGGCCCTGTGAGGATAAAGAACTGGTCAATGAGCATATTGTAAAAGCAAGCTTAAGCCTAGGTTTCCCTACCATATGAGTTAAAAAGTCACCTCAGATCAAACTCAAATGTAATCGGCAGACGTGCGATATTTTTCCTCTGAAGTCGCCGCCATCATTATCACAGCATACTGTAAAGAGCCACTCAACTCTAAACTATTTAAAGTGCTTTAACATGCAGTTGTGGAAGGAAAAATAATTACCTCTCTTCTCTCTTTTCTCTCTGAAAGCAGAGGAAGAGGCACTTGGTTCTGTACCTTTGAGCATTCCCAGACTGCTGGTATTCTCATATGAAAAGTAAAGCTTCATATTTCAGTCTCCCGAGTAACCATTAAAGTTCTTTATGTTATTTTAACTAGATTTTCTTTTCTCAAAACAATGCAATATTCATTGATAATCTATGTCGTTACGATGAAAGTGAAAGTCTTTAGATGTATCGCAATGCTGGACATATTTCTCCAGAGTTTTACATATTGAATGAATAGATGTTCTTAATGTATTATTTGTTCCCTTGTGGTCAAATTGTAAAAGCTACTTCTTGAGAGTTAAAATGCACATATATATATAGTATATATGTGAATACACTGTTGTGCTGGAACTTTTTTCCTAGATACACTGTTCACCAACAGATTTGCAATGTAAAGCTATAAAGAGGGAATTTAGTCACCTTTCACCTGTGTGTGTGTGTGTGTGTGTGTGTGTGTGTGTGTGTGTGTGTGTGTGTGTGTGTGTGTGTGTGTGTGTGTGTGTGTGTGCGCGCGCGTGTGTGCG
>VUQG01021533.1:25389-38474 GCA_015106755.1 Etia nguti | reverse complement strand
AGGAATTTAGTTTGTTTAAAAAAAAAAAAAAAAAATCATGAATTGATTTCATTTATTAAGCCCTGCTAAAAATTGTTCAGGCTTCAAATCATGTGCAAAAAAGGTGTGATGGATTTGTTTCAAGATGTCTGCATTTAATTATAGTGGAACTGACATGAATACAGTCACGTAATATGGTATAGACAAGCAGGTGTGACGCGACACGCTCTTGGAAATATAAATATACAACAGTTCGTTATCAGGTTTAGTTCTTTGACAGAAATGCAAGCGGCACGAAGTGGCTCAGTGGTCTGCACATTCAAAAGCAACACTACCACTGGTTTGACTGAACCGAGGGTCAGCTGGGGCCTTTTGGAGCTTTTACTCCCATATATTTTTGGGGCTTTTAAACAGCTGTTCCCATTTCCTCAAGTTCAAAGACATATCAGGTAAATTGGACTTGAAAAGAACTTCCCTGCTGCACATACGGCTGGCTTCAAATCCAGCTCAATTCATCATAGCCAAATTTTACAAAGAAAAATCTGTCTTACAAAGGTAAGTCTGTCAGGAGGAACAAAAAGAAACAACAAAAAAAAAAAAAGTCTTTCAGTTGAGCCGCCCTGCTTTATTTTCACGTGCTCAAGTGTGTTCATTAGGTCTGTGGTATCAACTGCTTCTCCTGCGTTAATGTGGAGGTGTAGTTGGCAGGGCATAGACGCTCAGAAGTGTGAGTCTGACCCGATCACCTGGGCCTTGTACAAAGAGGCAAACAGGCAGACATGCACAAGTGCACAAAGAGACACACTCTTGAGGCTTCCAAAGATTCTTGTATTTATTTAGAGAAAACGATTCTTGACAAAAGATGACACAGCTCCTAATCAACCTGGTCTCTCCATACAGCAGCCACATTGAAAACACGTTTGTATTGTCTACAAAACGCCGACATCTTATTCTATTTGTACTTTTGAAAAGCGAACAGAAGGTTAGTTACCATGTATTTATTTTACATGTTTTTCATTATTCTGTGTTCATTCTCTCTCTCAACAATCTCCGTCCTTGATCTCCGTGTTCTGTGCTAGATTTTAACTTTGTCACTTTCTTACTTTCCCTTTCAATCCAAGGTCATGCAAAGGTTACCTCATTGTGACAACTTTCCTTTATTTTTTGCATAACATACAACAATCCATCCTAGCTCTGGTGGATATGCCATTCTTATGAGGTTATTCTGACTTGTTTACAACCTTTCCCTCCCCTTTCTTCTCCTCAAATCATTCATTCGCCCGTCCACATTGCTGATCGTTCATCACCGATACAGCCATTCCTCCGTCTTTATCATCCATCTTTAGCAGCAGTTGTTTATGTCTGCTTGACTCTCTGCCGTGCTGTTTACTGACCGCCCTTGCTTTTTTGAGCTCCTCTCCTTCAACTCTTTACTCTGTTCAATTTGTTGTAACTTCTTTTCATCCCTTTCCATCTATATTACTTGGATGCGTGCATTTTAAAATTGACTTTTTCCCTTTGTTTTCAGCTTTCCATTCAGTCTGCTCACCTCTGCTAAAAGTTAGGTCTTTATTAAACAGTCCTTTGCCTTATTCCCCATCTTTCGCGTGTGTCTACTATACATTCAAAACTTGTTCCTTTCGGAGACCTTACAGAGCTCTGAGATCACATACTGATAAATGTCTATCCTTATTTGCCTCCAAGGATGAAAGGCAGAAAAGAAATCACAAATATTTGACCACAACAAACTTGGTAACACCACCCCCCTGTAACGGGTACGTGCGTGTGAGGGGCCTGAGGTGTAACGTTTGAAGGCAGACCGAGGGGCAAGAGTATGCACACAAACACACACACACGCACTCATACATCGTCAGGCCCTGTCAGACATCCATCTCACACTTCAGTAGGCTATTTATTTTTTCTTATTTTATTTATGCAGCAATCTCCTTTCAAATTCAGCTCGCACCCATTCGTCTGACTGAGCGGCTGCCCTTTCTTTTCAAAGTGTAAAATTTCATAGACCTTGGGCAAAAATGGAAGAATGGGTGTGAGGGAAAGAGAAGAAACACTGCTAAGGTAATAACCTGATTTCGCCTCAGTTGGTTTTGATTTAAGAGAGGAAGAGTGTGTCAGAGAAACAGCAGGCGCTCTTCTGTCTCGCTTCCATGGCAGATTTTTGAAGAGCGAGGAAAGAGAGGGAAGGAGACGCAGAATGAAAGGAGAGACAATGCGAACAAAGAGAGATAGAGACAGTGAATCACACCCCATGCCAATAAAGTGAAGTGAACTGACACAAAGAAACAGAGATACCATTGAGAAAATGAGCGTTCTACAGAGGGAGACAGGGGAAGGGAGATGGAGAGGAACGAGTTGGGGGTGGGCAGTGGGGGTATTATCAGTGAATGAATTTTTAATAGCACAGAGATCAACCATGCCCAGGAGCTCAAACAGAAATAAATACCTTGCCTCCTTACCTTAAAACTCCTTTTAGAAAATATAACCACAGTACACAGTGGGGTTTTTTTCCTACCAGGGTTTTTAATCACTCAGGAAAACGTGACAGCATACCTGACACCAGAAAACAAGGAGGAACCCTGACAGCAAGACGGGCAGGGACAGAGAGGCTTATGGGTAAATACAAGGTTGCACGTCACTCACACCACATACACACCAGCCAGCTGATTACCCCAGGTGTCTGCATTCACACATGAGGAGCATTTGAATTTTAAACTCTTCCAAATACATGTGTCAGCCCTCGCCCATCTGTCTGTCACCCTGCAAATGCCCTGACAATAGCACGAGCACAATTAACTTAAGCTGAGAGAATGTGCCAATTTACCCCCAATTTCCTGCTTACAGCGTCAGACGTTCCTTTCAAATGTGTATTTTTTTAGCATAATATATGAGGCAGGCCATTTCCCTTGCCAAAAGCATCTCCATTTCAGCAAGGTTGTCCCAATTTGCTGATATTGAAGCACATACCAAATTAGCGCGCAAAACATTGCAATTTTACCAGCTGCTGCGTGTTCTGTTCAAGTGTACGTCAGTGTGAAAGACGATTTCAGTTTAAAATCTGGTCTTTCTATTTACATTATAGACTCCTCCAATTCTGTAGTTCTTTTTTTCCCAGAAGGTGTATTCAGAGAGGAAAAAATGCTGTGAATTTAGCCTTATATTTAAAGAAACAAAAACAAAAAAAACAAGTTTATGAATTGTGCATTACTGCTGCAAAAGCTAGGGAACTTTGAGTCTGCACTACAAGTGAATAAGGATATGTTTTAATAATTATTAACCATATTCTTATTATGCCTACGGACATTAATAATAATTTCTACCTTGAATGATGCATTTAGCTTCTTTAGACATGCCCAGAAAGCTGTAAGTAACTGTCAGTGTTGGAATAATCTCTGTTCCCTGTGAGGTTGACACCCATCGCCAAGGCTACAGACACGATACAGTACCAAGTCAGTGGGATGCCAAGAAAATGGGAAAAAGATCACCAAAGTTCTTTAGAACAGCTTAAGAAGAAGTGAACAGCGGCTGCAGTGAACTTTTCATTGCATTTCTTACAGAGGGAGATGTATGCAATTGTATTAAAAAAAAATCATATATGCAGATTTTTTTTTCCCATTAAAACAAAGAGGTAAGTTAGGAAAAATTCTAAAATTGTCTTAAAGTAAGTGTGTGCAACTCTTTTATTCACTTGGTTGGCATTCGCAGAATTTATTGGCATCCAGATCCAAGCATTTGGACCGTTACTTATTTGTTTGTTTGGCAGACCGTTCAATTTCAAATAAAAATGAATGCTCTTTCAAAGTTAATAGGGTGTTTAATACGCTGAACCTGGGAAATCACAGTTGGAAAAGGTTTGAAAAAATGAAATGGACTTTCATAAAATACGAGCTAACAAGCTAATATAAGAAACATCTAGTGATGTACGAAATACATAGTAATCTACACTCAGCACGTGCATTTCTGCTCACCAGCTGCAACTCTGAATGACGCTTCCTTTTTGTGTAAATGGGGTTTTCTTATGCACGTGATGGTACGTTTTAAAAGATCCACGCTCTACAGAATAATTCTGCATTAATTCCACAATTGCAATTGATTTGCATATTGTAACAGCCCACACACATGCATGCAGCTTCAACTGACCCTTTTGCAGTTTTCATACTTTGTTCATTTGTCACACCCTTACCGATTAGTCGACACTATAAATGTATACGTTTCTTCATAAAACAAAGGCAAATGGTTAAAGTGAGACTTTACTTATGTCCAGTTATCCAATTAAGGTGAATTGTTCTTGAACATTTCGTGAGTTATTCTTTGCCTTCATCCTGTTATCCAACTCAAACCTGTCGACTCATCTTAAAACAGGGAGCCATGTTAAATAAAGCTCAGTTTAAGTTATTCAGATTTTCTTAAGTAACGTTCAGTAATGTTTCTACACAACATTACCATCGAATAAGAAGCTGAAGCACAGTAAATTTATTTGCATCATTTATTGTCTAATTTGTCCCTGTAGGAGGAAAATCAGGCTACTCTTGTCCTGGCTGAACTAAAGAAGCAGCAGAGTCTTTCTTCCAGAAAAACCTGAAGTGCTTTTTCTTTTTTTTCAGGCACTGTTCCTACAGATCTTTGTTTTGCACTGTGAGATTTGTCATCTCATTGAAAAGCTCTGCATGCTGTACCTCAAGTTTCTTACACCTTTTCTCCAGTTCTTCAAATTTTTCCTGCTTTTCTTCATGCTTTTCTTGGAGTTCTTTGTTTTTCTGTTGGAGTTTTTTTTATATTTTTCTTCTTGAACTTTCTTTTCCTTGTGCATGTCGTTGTTTTTTTTGTTGTACTTTGTCAGGTATGGGCAGTAACTCTTGATGTCTCCTCTGCAGGTCGTGACGTGTACACTGGATGTCTTTATGTATTTTTTTCTGTCGTTGCTTCTCCTCTTGCATTTCAGTGTTTGTGTACTGTACTTTGTTATAAAGTCCTTGCATATTGGTATTTTTGCTCACCATTGCTTGGATTTTGCTCTGCATTTCTGTGCATATTTTCTCCAGTTTTTTGTTTTTCGTCCTCAATTTCAATGTTTTTGTCGTTTGCTTTGTTGTATAATACTCTTAACTCTGTACTTTTCTTCTTGAACTTTTGGAGATTGCATTTCTTTTTGTATCTTTTCCAGTTGTTCCTTGTCATTCAGTAGTGCATTTCTTTTGAGTGGCTTGATTAAACATCACTTGAAGCCCTTATTTTTCTTCTCCATGCACTGGAGCTTGCACCTCATCTCTTGGTCTTTTTCTTGAAGCTTATACTGCAGGTTCTTGCTCTTCTTTCTCTTGTTGCAGTTGTGTATTTCTTTGGAATGCTTCATTAAACATAACTTGAAGCCCTTCATTGTTTTATCCATGCGCTGGAGCTTGCACTGCATCTCTTGGTCTTTTCCTTGAAGCTTGCACTGCAGGTCTTTGTATTTGGCTTCCTGCTCTTCTTTCTCTTGTTGTAGTTGTGTATTTCTTTGGAGCGCTTCATTAAACATCACTCACAGGCCTTCATTTTTTTTCTCCATGTCATGGAGCTTGCACTCTTTGTGCATTGTCTCCATGTTTTGGAGTTTGCACTGTATTTCCCGGTGCTTCTCCTGTGTTGTTTTTCCTTTATACAAAGCTCAAATGCTCTTCTCAGGGCTTCAAAATCATTGCACTGAGGAGTGCTGGGGTGATCTCTTTGTCTTGGGTAGTGTTTTTTTTTTTAGACATTTTGGTACCTTGTAACAACGCCTCTATAAAGGATCCAAATGTTTTCACATTCTTCTTAGCAGATGAATGTTTGATAGCTGTGAACCAAATGACATGTTGACTGAAAACTGAAATTAAACTTGAAGTTTCTTTTGCTTCCTTAGGAGTTATGACAACAGTCTGTGTATATAAAATTTAAAATTTATCATGTTAGAGTGTTTAATACACTGAACCTGGGAAATCACAGTTGGAAACTGTTTGAAAAAAGGCCATGGACTTTCATAAAATACAACTGTTGCCAGTCAGATGAATCGTGAGATATAGCACAGAAGCTGGAAAAAGGCACAGACTGCGCAGTTCAGAAAGCTAGCATGTAATGAGTGTAGATTGTTATGTAGCTTGTAGCTCATTAGATATTTCATATCGCCTTTTTAAGAAAAATTTGTGATTCCCAGAAAGTCACGTCAAAAACATACTTGGTCCAAAACTGCATAAACCTTTGTTATTGTTACCTTGTTATACCTAAAACATGCTGTAGCTGCAACCTTATTAGACAGTAATTTCTCATGGGACACTGACAGGTCCAAATCTGCTGTGGTCTGGCTACATGAACATGGCTTGAAGCCTGCATGGATGGATTTTGATGGATTCTCAAGATTGAAGACCTAAAATGCTTGCCAAAGTAACAATGTTACACCTCTTTACACTGAAAAATGTCTTTGGCTGTATATTCTTAGTATCATTATCCTGTAAATTATGAAATGCTGTCCAGGTTAATCATTCTCTAATGAGTTCTGAGTGCTATGATCCTATACACAGTACTATGCAAAAGTCTTGAGTGACCCCTCATTTCTTCATAATTTGGTTGGAAAATGGAATATAGGTTGAGTGATTTATCTAAACGTGCAATCATAAATGGCAAAAAGCATAATTTGTGCATTTCTAATGAGCTTGAAAGTCAATTTTGATATAACCACCTTATGGGGCAAGTGTCCCCATAATTTAAGAAGAGAGTTCTCAAAGCCCTTCTTTGGATGATTCATCTTGTAGATACCAATAAACAGTACTATAAAAAAAAACAGGGGGGGTGTCTTTAAAACACAAAATACATTAAAAACATGGCGTACAATGTTGTTAATATAATGTTCACTGCCATTTCTTCTGTGAACACCATTGTTTTTAGAATGTTTTGGCAAAGCAATTACCCTTGATTTTGATCAGATGTGCTTTTTGAGCGTTACTATTATGCTTACTTCATTTGCTTTTCTTATCTTTACTTGCACGGTTCCTTATTCACTTTTCAGATGGCACGTAATTACAGCATATTTTGTATTAAAACATTTAAATAACTTAGAAAGGCGAGAGCTGCCCACAATGCGTGACATATCCAATTACTTTTAAACCTTTTCATCTGTAAGTTTCATAAACTTCATGTCAAAGTTGAGATATGGCACTTCTACTGTAGTTTCCTCTACTTTATTTCAAATTAAATCACCACTGACTCTCTGATCACAATGACAGAGGACAGTAGTGAAGAACGAAAGGAGATGATGTGGTCTACCCAGTGATAGAATTCATTTCTTTCCCAGTCTTTGTGTATGAGTCCTTTCTGTTGTTTAACAAATCTATTGACTTTTCATTTTTAATTTTAAGTCCACAGACTGATTAAAATTCCAGCAAGCAGTTTCAGAAAACAGCTCAGCAGTGTGTTTTTCAAAAGCAATATAGATCAACAACCACAGAGAATTTAGGATTTGATTGTTGTAATCTCCTACAGGGGAGATGAAACCATATTGCATTACACTGATACTGTGCAGAATCAAATTAATCCAACCTGAATTTGAATTAACTAAAATACAACCGGTCTTCTTCTTCTTTTTAACCCCTAACCCCACTGAAATACTTTTATACTTCTAGAAGTAGAGAATAAAGACCCAACAATATATAACATCACATCCACTGAACTGAAAACCATGATTTTGTTGTTGCTTGTAGAGAATGTATCTTCACTCTAGTGAAAAAGCCTTTTTGTGCCTCCATTCATGTAGAAAAAAATGAATTGTCTATAAACACCACTTACACTTTTTACTAAAATTGCTTACTTCTAGGATTATATTGTTAGGTTTATAACAATTGCCAGAGTTGTATCAATAGTATAATAGGAATATGACTTTGGAATGAACATCATATCATGTTTCTGGGCTCTCTCTGTTTTGGAGTTAATCTACCATATTTGATAGCAGCTGTTGTTTATTTTGCCTAGAATGGAGGACTGCAAGCACTGGTCTCTATACACAAGTATTGTTTAGTACTAGTAATGCACAAAGAATTATAAAATATAAAAAAAAAAAAACAGCCAATGTTTTCATCCCTCGGTGTCAAATAGTACTCTTCTGTCAGAAGCTGCTGCCATCAACGAGGGCAGCGGTGGGTTCACCTATTGCCTTTAGTTTAGATTTAGGTACTTAAACTAGTTGGTTAGATCTAGGAGAAGATAAAAATGTAGACACAATCCAACCATGTTGCAATCAGAGTCAGTCTGCATCAATGAGTGCATCTCATCTGTGATGCATCTCTTTGCAATAGGGAGCTGGATGCCAAATTCAGAATCAATCCTTTAGAAAAGCAAGGTTGTCAAGCGCCTGTCATTATGCCCTCCTAGAGCAACTATGTAACTATTTTCGGAGCAATTTCTGAATTTCTCTTTCACATCTATAAGGTTCTTAGTGGACTTAAATTTCTGTTTAATGTGAACTTCTTTTGTATACAGACAGAAACAGATTTGCAATTTTCACCAAATTATCACAGTTCATTGCATATTATCACAAACAGATTGTAAGCAAATGGCAACTTAACTCCATTCACTGATAAAAGACTGATAGCAGACTGATAGTAGTGAACTACCGTAGTCTTATTGCCCTTTTTATTACCATATTCATGCACTGAAGTTGCTTTGAAGATAACAACTGACTACAAGTGGACCCCATCTTTAGAATACTCATTTCAAAGACAATGATATAATAAATTCATTGCACAAAGTCACAATAATTTTGGTAATGCTGCCTTCTCCAATCACTGGTGGATAACACAACAGCAGCATTTGAGCCCTGACAGTCAGAACAGGCTGAAAAAGCGGTAACATGCTGATACAAACTGATGAAGACTGAGGGGAAAAAAGCAGAGTAATATTTGTTCACTGCAGGTCTGAAATCTCTAAAAGTGAAAAATCTATTAAATAAATAAATAAAATTCCAAACAATGCGTTTTGCCTTCTTTTCATATTGACTTCAAAATTGTTTTGGGCACAATAAGCAGCTAATCAGTGACTCTAAATGAAAACTTTTTCCTTGAGCCACTCCAATATCTGTGCTAGCCATAGTGATAATAGCAGGTTTCACAGACTTATAAAGCTTCTGCGTGCTCATCTCCAGTGAGACAAACAAGGACAAACACGCACGCAAAGAATGTGTGTTTCAGTGAATCCGACTCAGCTGTAATAAAATAATATAAAGTTGTACCACATTTCAGTTCATATTAGAGCAGTAGTATTCTTCCCTCCACCTATTCCTATTATCACGGGCTCTCAAAATGACTCAAATTAAAACTCACATTAATCCGACAGTGTAATCCCTCTACTGCATGGAACAGTCTTTTCAGTCTGAGTGTGGATTAGAGAACACTGAGACCTTGTGTTGGCGGTCACTGGTGTATAACACCTCATAAAGATAATATGCTATGTGTGTGTGTGTGCTTGTGTTTTTCCTGCTGCGGCGGTGGTCAGCACAATATAGCACAAAAAGCTTGCATGTGTGGGAGGGGTAGGGTGTTGTACATGTGGATAATGTGCTTCTTTTACCCTTTGTGGTTACCTGGTGAAGAGGAAAATCCCTATGAGGTGGTCTTCTTGCTATGTGGACTACAATGAAAGCGGCCTGTAACAGAGGAAATGGTGAATTAATAAAATAAGCCCCCTGAGTAGAACACTGTTTGACTAGTCAGAGGGCACAGAAAAGGGATGTAGGGAAGGGTTTGGCAGAATAAAGAAAAACTGCGAACCACAGATAAAATGTCACTGTTTGTACATGTTTTGTGGCCATCTATAGGTTTGCAGTGGTGCGCTGAATATATCAAGGCCTGATGCACGCTGAGTGTATTTCATGTTATCCTTTGCTGAATCAAGAAGGAAATAAATATATAAGGAAATGACAAGTTTTTGTCTCAGTGATCCCCGAACAAAACCCATTTCAATAGATGTGTCTGGCTTAAACATATTTTTTTGCCTGCCCTCCTTACTTTCAATCAAGCAGCTTATCATGCTGCTCACACAGCATCCTGTACAGCATCTTTAAGTATCAATAAAACCCTAGCTGCAATCACCACATTAAAAGAGAGGACAAACGCACCTCTTGACCCAGACACATCTGGTTAATGAAAATCTGAAACATTAATAAAAACGCTATCGGTGAGCGATGCTCGGCTGCACACGTCTCAGTGGAGCTGTGAATAAATATGCTCATTTTGCACGGTTGCTACATACCGAATGGGCACAATCTTAAAGGTGTTCCTTACTATAAAAACAGTTGATCTTCATTTGAAACTTTGATATTTATTGGAGTCTGTGTTTGCGGGTGTGTACGCATGATCCATAAAGAGATGTACAGTATGTATATATTCATAGCTTGCTTTTATGGCTGTGAAAACAGGTCCCACTAGTCTACAGTGGCAAATAAGCAGATATTATTTCATTCATCACCCCTAAGAGCTTATACTGTGGACCAGTAAATCTGAATGCTGATAAGCTGACCGTGAATCACTGCAACATCAAGTATGTGTATTAAAATGCTATTCAGATTTATTATTTAGTCTGGTCTGGTATTGTGACTTTGTTAAAATCTAATAGAAATGACAACATTATTGTTATTTGACGCTTTGGTAAATGGTTAAATAAAAAAATAATATCCCTAAGATGTATTGTTTCCATAGCGGCAACAACAGCGTCCCATTAGAGTGGCACTTCTTGTGTACCTTGCATCAATTTCTACTACACCCATTTTTGCAGAGCTGCTGGAATGTCTCTGGCACACCAAATGAATCATTTACAGAAAATTTTGATTTGTCAGTGCAGGATAGATGGATCCTGGTCACGCTGTATAACAAAAGCATGGGTGGGCATTTACAAAGTGTCAGGTACAGCACAGAACAAAAATCTCCTAATCTCCTTACTCTTTGCTGTTCATTATTATTTTACAGGGCAGCCGTCCCAAATACATAAGGCCCCTACCCTGCTCAGCCCAGTCTGCCAAGCACCAATGCTGGGTTTGATATTCTTCCAACATCCAACAGGCTATGATTATTTCATTCCTTTTTTAACATAACGCATCAATTATTCAACCTTTGCGAGACCAGATTTGATTGCGTTTTTATTTAACAAAAATGACTGTGTGTGCGCGCGCGCCTCCACCCATCTAAAGGAAGACTGAATATAAAACGTTGCGCAAAGATAATACCTCATGGCTTGAAAGAGTGATGGATGGTGAAGGGGTGGAGTAGAAGGAGAGAGAGAGGGAGAAAAAAATACAAGTACTCTGGAATAAATGATGACTGCATTAGCATAGGATAGCAAAGGGTCCCTTCACTCTACAATAAATTGCTCCCCGTCTTCAAGGCAAACTGCCCACACAACAAGTGCAGCCATGACATTGGAAAGTGCGTGTGCACGGGTGTTTGTTTGGCATGATTCTGCTGGAGTGTAGCACTGCTGCAGCACTGCAGCCATGAAAAAAAGATTTGGTTATTATGTAGCGACACAAATCTGTTACATCCAGGTTTTTCAGTGCAGTTAAGTAAAGTCAAACACCCAGCGGTTAGCAGGGTAAACTTTCACTGTTTAAATGTAATGAAGGCCTTAAACTTAGCGCTCAAAGCATTTCATTTTTGTATTAATTAGTCTGCGACGCCCAAGACTCATTAATTCACACCTTTTCAAAAAATTATCCCTTTATCCCTTCGCCTCATTTCCTCTTTTTCTCTCTCTCTCTCTCTCACACACACACACACACAGGCTCACTTCACCTCTCTCTTCCCTGCCATTCTTCTCCTCTCCTCGCATCCTCATCTCTGCTAATGAGCCTACTTAAATCTATGCCAAAACACAAACAGCATGAGAAAAAGAAATAGGTACAGTGCTTAGTCTGTTTGTTAAAGGATTCATCATGTGAGCTGTTTTCAATAAATAATAAATGCAAGCGCTGACTTTTGTCTGCAGACGAGACTTTGGAACATGAATTATGCATTGTTATTCTTGGATAGGCCAACACAGGGACAGGGTGGCAGTGTGTGTTGTGTGTGCGTGCGTGGAAGTGTGTGTACATGGTGGTAGATCCCGATACACACTGCGAAGACAATGTTTCTGAGGCTTTACAATCAAGGCATGTGGACACAGCTCACTGTGATTACAACTCAAAAGACATTGTTTTGTTTGCAAATACACATGCTGCCTAAACCTTAAGCTCCTGGAAACTCAGCACGACGTTTCTGTTTCCAGTTAGAAAGTTGAAAGGATCGCAAACTGCACTGCTCGACTATTATTAGTCGTTTATCTTATTCTAATCAAGTCTCTTTTATGGTTGGATGATGAAGGGCAGGATGTGTGTGTTTTCACTCAATTGCCCTGTGTGTGTGTGTGTGTGTGTCTATGTGTCTGTGGGAGGTGTGTGAGGTGGTCCTCCTAGCACATTTGTGTTCACAGTATTTTTCCATTTGATCCCTTCTCTCTCCCTTTTCTCCTCTTTTTGCAGCTTTCCCCTACCCTATAATCACTACAACAACAAAGGAAGCTTCGTTCCCGCTAGACAGTGGAAAGGTTTCACTGGCAACGTTAAAATCGCTGTGTTTTTTTTCCCCCACTTTATTGTCTGTTGTCACCAGGAAATATGAGTAAAGAAAAAAAACTTGATTGAAAATCAGCAAAGAAGAGAACAATTACAAAGAGGAGAAAGGAACTCACATCCACCCGTGACAGCAATCATCACTGATCTCTGCTGTCATTTTTACTCCACAGTAAATAATTCATCAAAAGAAACAAAGGGGAAACAAATATGCAAATAAACCCCAAAAAGGCCAGTAACATCGGCCTAATGCCACAAGGGAAGAATAGCAGTGGATTATTATCATGGCAGGTTATGACTGTGATGAATCTGAATTTTTCTTGTTTCATCTACCTTGACAGTACTGAAGTCACACATACACACAGGGAAAAAAAAACCTGGAGGGATTTGAGGGTTTGATTGAGGAGAGGAGGGAGTGAGGGATTAAGGACAAGGGGAATGGAAGGATTGGGTGGGGGGGGGGGGGGGGGGGGGGGGGAGGGAGAGG
>VUQG01021533.1:12664-25369 GCA_015106755.1 Etia nguti | reverse complement strand
GGGGGGGGGGGGGGGGGGGGGGGGGGGGGGGGGGGGGATGGGGGGGGGGGGGGGGGGGGGGGGGGGGGGGGGGGGGGGGGCAGAGGCAGAGGGGTAGTAGACATCGGAGGGAAGAAGAAAGAGATTTGGGAGGGGATGGGAGGAAAGGAGGGAGGGAAGCTTTTGAGGGTGTATTCGACAGTACTGTGAAAGGTAGCCATCAACGGCTTTGATGAAAAGTGCAGGCCTTCTAAAGCTTAGGAGTGACAGCATATGATTTGGTCAAAGCATGAAGCTTTTCAAAGGTAGACATTCTCACTCCCATTCATCTCTCTCAGGTTGAATATAACTTTTGGGCTGAGCTCTGGCAAAATTCTGAATTGGTTTGACAGATTGACTGCATATTGTCCCTGTGACTTACTGACAGTCGGCTGCCTGGAAATGTAGACATCTTGAAATGAAAGGGGATTATATGTAATGTTTCAGCAGCGCTAAGATCACAGGGTATGCAGAAAGGCACATTTTGTATCTAGAAAGTGACACAAAATATGTATGCCCTGTATACTTTAAAGAAACCTAATTATCGTTGCCCTGTTTCTCCAACAGCAGCTATACAAAACACCAAGATGCAAGTGTAACAGCTTTGAATGGATTTCCAAAACTGAAATTTCAGTGTTAAAGAAGTACAAAAAGACATCAAATACCTTTTTTTTTTTTACATGTTATAAAAGTCAGTCCCCCTTAAAACTTACTTCATCACTCCAGCAAATGCACCTCTTGTGTATATTATGCGTAGAGTGTGTATTTCCTACATTTGGTCACATACTCTTCTTGGAGTGGTGCTTGAGGCTTATTAGCAGTTTGGCTTGGTAATGTGACAATATGGACAGGCTTTCTGTGCCAACAGTCGTTAAAATCAAGGGCTGAGGTTTACAGTCCCAGGTCAGTGATAATAGGCAACGAGCCTGTCAGATGATACCACTGTGTCATTTTCATTCACATACATAAATACATAATGTTTGAAATTGCATGCAATTTAACACCTACACACACAGATGGACAAACACACACTCATGATGCTGCTCTTACATGTAAAAGCATGCACAAAATTGAAAACACATGTCTGTGAGGCTCTGGTCCAGCAAATGTGTATAGCTCTCTCTCTCTCTCTCCCCCTCTCTCTCTCATACACACACACACATACACACACACATACACAGATAATAGTGTCTAATTTAGGCCCTCATATCTGTAGAGTTCTCCAGAGGACTACATTTCATCAGGAATACACCGATGACCTACATACTAGGAATACACAGACAGACACACACACACACACACAGTAATATAACCACAACATGTTTCAACACTGCAACACATCCCTAGACTATAGGGATCTGCATGCAGACACATACAGTACACTCCCCATACACTCTGGGTGCCTCTCTTCACACCTAATCAGTAACACATAAATGCAGAAGTGTAAACATGTCTCACGTCAATGTATATGTCCTCCCATTCACCCACTGCAAACACACACACACACACACGACTGTATGCAAAAAGAATTGAACTCACATCCACTTTGAAAGTTTAAAAAAATATCCAAACAGAGACCTAAAGTAAAGTATAAAATGTAAATCACATATATACATACTGAAAGGTTGTAGCGATAATATCTGGTCACATTACAGCACATTATAGCAGATTAAGTAACCTAGCAGATGTAAAGTTAAGTCTGGTTTATCCTATACAGATGTAAGAACAAAGATATATGTATATATAACAAGATTAACAAAAAAAACCCTTGTAAAAATAGATTAAAACTACCTATTTGGGTTATTTTTTTATCCTGTCATGATCATTTCAGCACTCACCAGAAAACTCTTTGTAATGCGGCTTCATTTAGGACTCCAACCCGAAACAACATTCAACATTGCAGTTGATTTCCACTTTGAGTGGTCCTGCTGTCCTGCTTGGGGCAAATCTTCCAATAATGTGATACAGAAACCGCACCATGTTTCTGCTGAGGAGGACTGCGATTGCTGTATCGATGCTGTATTATGCATTCTGTTGGCACCAGACAGACCTCCAGTCATCATTCATCATTCATGGGCATCGTCTGTCAGCATTTCAGTCTATGGCCAAGAGGACCTGACAAAGAATGACAGTGAGCAAGAGGAAAAAAGAGGAAAATGTAACTAAACGCACCAGAAGGCCTGATTCATACACAGTCATCAAACACTAAAAAAGAGATTAAGTCAGGAACACTGACAGAATGAAAAATAAGGAGACACAGTAAAATGTCAACTTTTATGAAGGAGAGAGGAAAGAAGAGTTGCCTGTGAAAAAAGACATATATTATTTGTATGAAACACATCCTGAAATCTTGAATACTGAAAAAAAAAAAAGCCAAAACATATTAATCAACAGGTTAAGAAGACATTTAGAGTCCCTGCAATAAGACCTTTGGCAATAGTTGGAGACACAGGCAAAAACATTTATGGGTGGCTGTCTGCTCACTGCCATGCTTATAAATGGCTAAAGGAACCTGACTCATACATCTTATTGGTTTAGAGAAGAAGGAACTGAGGTTGGGACCACAAATGATGCAGAAATAGACATTTGAAGCAGCATGGAAACACATTAACTATTTTCACATTTATGGGTGGTTAGTGGGACTCGGCTCAATGGTGAAGAGGACCTGACTCATACATGGTGGCGTCTATACTTCCTTTTAGCTCCACAGCTTAAAATTTATAGCAATAGGAGCTTTTGGAGCTGATGTTGGACCACAACTGATGGCGTACTCATTGGATTGTAATACACTGTATTTCCAATTGAAGCAGACACACTGCCTTATCTGTGATGTTTATACAACTAATGAAAGATTCTAATTACATTTCCATCACTCAGCAAAGACCATATTAGGATAACTGATAGGAATCTAATTGAGACACAGAAGTTATTGGATGTTACTAAACAAGTATCAACTTTTCAGGCTTTAGGCAGTATTTTATTATACTGCTTCCTCTTGAACTAAAGCAACCTCTGTTATGTGTAGAAATATCGATTCCAGCTTCACTCCCTAAATGAGTATACAACACATTCACAGCCTATGATTATATAATTATCTGTTGCCTCAGTAAATCACTCTAATTATAGGCGCACTGCATGCGCCAACTGAATGAAATGCAGGCTGTGTTTTCATGTACATAAATTGAGCTCGTAGAATCAAAAGATTCTGGTGTAGTTTATTTCAATAATAGCACGGACTGTTTGAGGCAACGCATCTGAAAGTTTGCACATTAGTAAGATGATCAAGATGCTGATGCTGATTAAATGTGTAAATATTGGAAAAACTGACACAAGACAGCTTTCTATCTGTCTGCAAGGGCGACGACATTAATTCCTACTTTAATAATCAAAAGCACAGACACTCATCTGCTGAGACTTATACTGACCTTCTGAAGCAAAAAGAATGTTCTACTTGTGCCACAATATTACCAATTTTCTATCCACAATTCAAGAGTAACAACAATAAAATGTGTTTTTTTAGACTCTTATGATCTTTGTAGAAGTAAGTTTTAGTTTCCACTGACAGCTGACTAGCAGCTATTTTTCTTCAAGCCACAGCCACTATTGGGATTGTCAGCATCCTTTACGTCAAGTTCCAGGTGCTTCTATTAGGGCTAAAGCTTAAGTTGTACAAAGGTAATACTAATAGATGCAGGTTGTCATTTGTTCCATCTGTTCTTCTTTTTTTTTGCTTGTTTTTTTTTTTGTAACAGTGTAGGATATTTGGATTTTGTATTGTGTTTTGTATAATGTACTATAATTATGTATTGTGTTGTGTTGGTCTACTGTCTACAAAGGAAATTGCCTTGTGGGGAAAGGTTTTACTTTTGTACTCTGCCTTTCAAAGATGGTCTCCAGACAGATTTATTTCGAAGTGCATTAATCAAGGAACAGTTAATAGTACATTTTAGCTAGTGCACGACAACATGCCCAGTCTGGACTGCTTCAACAGTATTGCTGAGGTTGATAAGAGAAATGTCCTGACATATATTGGATGGACTGCTATGTAGTTTGGTACACTAATGTCACGTTCCCATCAGGATGAATAGATTTTTATTGATTTCTTTTAAACTGGCCCAAAAATTGGGATTTTTTTTCTCTATCCAATAGTTGTAATGTTAACATGCTAGCATTTAGAACCTCTGTGATGACGTATAGTCTCATAGATGTACAAACATGTCCATAGAGTTTCTTTACATTGTTTCCCTTTGCTTTGTCAATTACAAGCATCATATCTAATTTAAAATTCATAATTTATTCAAAATTCTTTCTACATTCCATCAGCTGTGAAGCAGCTACATATAAAAAATAACTAAATTTAAAAAAAATTAAGGTATCCCAAAGTAACAAAATTGTACAAACGAGGAACTTTAGTTATAATTAGTCTATTCCAACTACTATTTTTTTTTTTCTTTATGTACTCCTGTCTGCAAATTTAGCAACACAAACTGAATGCTATGTAATGAGACAAGCTGTAACTGAAAACTTTCTATTATGTGATTTTTTTAAATTAGTATTTATCTGAAATGAGAAACAAAGAAAAAGTAGAGGCAAATTTAAAGAGCAGTCAGACAGAGAGTAAGAAGAGGCTGAGTAGAACAAACAGCATTTTGTAATCACACATTCACAATGTGCTACCAAAGAGCTCAGCTACTGTTATGTAAACCTGAATGAAACATTCATAGCCAAAAACCTCATCTGACTATCGACCCATTGAGATTGTGCATGAAAGACGCATATGGAGGGTTGGCTACTATCTGAATCTCATCCATAGAAAACAGGAATGCTTAGAAAGGCTCAGTGTGGTGGACAGATGTCAAACTTACTGAATTACCGGTACGCTACTTAAGCAACACTTTTACTGGCATGAACTGAAAAATGCTTCCAGAGAAACTAAAGTTGTATTCGCACCCTAAGTAGAAGTATTGATAGGGATTGTTGGGTAGAAGGGAGAAGATGAAGGGCAATAAGAGGGGTATATAAGAGGGGAGAATGGAAGAAAATACAGATAGGGATTAGGCAATAAAAAGACAGATGAGATCAAGAGACAGTTCTGACACGCTCAAGCAGCCAATGCTTTCTGTGAGCCTGCAAGCAGCTGAGCTGAGTGGTTACACACACTCCCACATGCACAAACACACAAACACACACACACGCACACACATATGCACCAAATTGTGATGTGGTTAGCCGTGACTTTGTGTCTGACTGGGTGTATATATGAGATGTTTAGAAAGGGGCTGTACTGTAGGAAGTTGTGCCAGATCCCCAACACCACACCCCGCCACCATAAGGAGCAGGAGACTTAGTGGGCTTTTGGCTTCTGTTGTGGTTCCTTTAATTCTCTCCCTGTCTTTTTTTTTTCTGTCTCTGACTCTCACTCAATCTCTGTCCTAGCTGGCTGTCTGTTTCTCAGTCCAACGCTCTGCTTCCCTTTGGCTGTTTCTCCGGATTTTCTTCTCTCTATATCCATCGATCTTTCTCTCATGCTTAAACCATTCATCCTTCACTTTCTTCAAGGCAATACACATCCATGAATAACATTTGAAGTTATCTAACATCATGATATCTGCATGTAACAAATCAAATAGGAAGGCGCGACTCAAGAGCCAGCAATTGAAATTCCGTCGTGGAAAAAAGAACATGACAAGAACTCGGGCAGTATGTACACGAAAAAAGCGAGCTTTTTACAAAAAGCATCAGTAAAACCTGTCCTATAAACGACTAGAGAACCTGATCTTTTACACATGTGTGAGCCAAAATACTGTAATTTGACAACATGGGCAGTTTAGTTTATGACTGTAAATATGGGAACGTCCTGTCAGATAAACCACAACACTCATACGGTGGTGTGGTGTGGTGTGATCATACGGTGGTGGGCTTTGTTAAGGTTTTAGGCTTCTGTTGTGGTTGCTTTGTACTTCGTTGCCATTTTCTTCCCCTAACATTATCCTGGTATTTTTCATCAATCAACTTGTTCTCTCTTTCACCCTGCTTTCTTTGAATATGATTTCATTTTCCTTTAATAACTTATGACTGAATATAAGCAATAACTACATTTGTTCCTTTGTTTTTTCCAATGCTTATTGCTACCTACAAAGTTTTTTTTCTTCCTTTCTTCTTCTTCTCCTCATCTTTATTTTTTCTTTTTTTAAACTTAAAAAGTTTCAACCTGCCTTTTGCAACACTGGTCGACTCAAGACTCTTTGATTTTTCAGTAAACCTATGTGTATACACCCACACCTTCTACACAGAAGCACTGAAGCACACAAATACAGACAGAGCACCACGGGTGCACTTGTACACACATGGAACCTGACAGTCTCATTTTCTGCTATACACACGCAATCTTCTAACCTTCTATCAAGCGACCCAGCATCCCTTGTTCACCCATTTCCTACACCTCAAACACTCGCACGGCAACTTAATTAAACCACACTTAAGTCTAGATTTTTCAACTGGGTTGTTTGAGAAAAAGTGGACCAGGTATTAATCATGTCACGGGACCCTAAAACTGTTTACACAAACACATTGTGGGGTCTTCTCTTTCGTGTGGGGGACAGATGGGTAGACATTCTTAACGTTAGGGTAAACCTAGCATTGTGTTTGGGTCACGTGTCTAATTGGAAAAAGCTTCATACAATGTGTGTATAAATTACAAAAGGTCATGGTTTTTTTTGCATTGGCTCTTCTTCCTTGTTGTGATAATGACGTGACCTTTGACCTATTAATAAAAGCTACCCTTACTTGCCTCCTGCCCATCTTTCATTCTCTTGGTCCCCTGATTTTTTTTCTTCCTATTTCTCTGGCTCTCTCTGTCTGTGTGTACCTCACTCTCTGTTCCCTAATGAAATCTGTTCCCTGTGGGGTAAAGGGTCAGAGCCCCAGATATACACATGCACACGTAAACACCAAGCCGTGGAGGGACCACATACATACACATGCAGATAGGACACATGCAGACATGCACACATCCATGTGGATAAAAGGATAGACCCCCACCAACATTGCTACTGCCACACACATACACAATACACACAGACACACACTGACCCAGAAATCCCCTCTCTATTATGCAGAATATCAGTTGGCTGATGGTAGAGCTGATTATGCAGCTACCCTCTGCTAGCCCACAACTCCCTGGTGGATATCTGCCTTTAAAACTCCAATCCCAAATGTCTTTTTAGCATATCAATAGAGAATTATATATTCCTAAACAGTGGGACTTACATACATACAGTTTTTCACAACTTTCTCATCTCATAATGTCACAGTATGAGTCGGATTTTTTTTGTTTTTTGTTTTTTTAATGTGTGGCCAAACATTCCACACAAAACACATTCAAAAGCAACATTTAGCCGTCACACTGATGTAAAGACTACAGAGGTTTTCTGTCATGATTTCTTTCTCCCTCTGTCAGAATATGCACCATAAATATTGCATAAGCAAATTCAGACATGTTATTTTCTGAATTATAATAAGTAAAAAAAAGTGTGTGGCAAAGTCTGGAATCTTAAACCTTGTTTATCTTTAACCATGTGATGCTGGGCTTGGGTAAATGAAATCCACCAGACCACATGACTTTAGCTGGCTGGTCAATGCTCTGTGCCACCACTACAGCACGTAATATATATTGTGTGGTAACCTGACATTAAGTAATGGTAATTCACTGCATAGAAAATGTTTTGCACGAACACTTGAGTGCAAAACATTCCCAGTTTAATCAGTAATATTAAATATTGGTTATTCACTGAAAAGCTTTCGATTATAAAAAATTAAATTGTACAAGACTGCTTGCATAAAACTTTTATTAGATAAGTAAACTATAAATATTAAAGACTACTGATTTAGCAAACTTCAAATCACTAACTGTATTTCAGTTGTATATGTGGGTGGTTGTGGCTCAGCAGGTAGTGCGGGTCAGCTGCTAATTGCTGGTTTGGTGGTTTAATACCCTGCTCCCTGTGGCCAATGTGATTTTACAGTTAGAAAAGAATAATTATGGTCCTTCTATTCTCCATTTTCAACCTCCTTGGTCAAAATTTAATTTTATTTAATGCAAGTTTCCTTAATTTAAATAGGCTATTATACTTGTGGACATAAATGGCTTGATAACTTCAGAATTTAAAAAAACCTGACCCTCAGTCTTTCTTGCTGCCTACTCCATTTATAATAAATGTAAAAGCTCAATGTGATATGCAAATGAGTCAGCAGAAACACAGTAACTAGCTTCAGATCGCTCTGCATATGCACTGATTTGACTTGGCATCAGAGGGCTGGATTTATAGATTGATGCAATGTAGATGAATGGAGCAGTGACCCTAAGAAAGATTGCGTGCTAAGCAAATAAGAAAAGTTATCTGGCTTTGTGTGTGTGTGCATGTGCATGTCCTTATATGTGACTACACATGCCACATGCTTGCATATCTGTCTGTTCACGTGTGCATGAGAATGTCTGCAAATTTGTGTGTGTGTCTGGGTGCTTTTGCGTATGTGTGGTTTTGCTTGCTTTATCGTGATGAGATATGAATACAGCCCCTCTTGCACTTCATTGATAATGCTATGCATTGCCATTCTGCATGTTTTAGCTTGGTAATTGAAAGGCCATCTGTGGTCTACTGGGGAGGTTTAGTAAAGGGTAAACTGCGAGGCTCGTTATTTTACTTGGAGGAGGCCCTCGGAGGCCAAAACAAATTAGTTTGTGTCCAGTTTAACCTTCAGAAGAGTCAATTACAGGAGGTAAGGTGTTTGCATGCATGTTCTTCAGGACTTTATGAAGAATTGCTTATATGTTCTCAAAGAGCAATAATAAAACAATGTCAATTTGACCCCGTAGCTCAGGGTAAACTAAAGCAGATACTACTTTGTCAAACAGACAAAATGTAAAAACAAAGATAACTGATTACGCCAGGTGTGCGCGTGTGGGTGCGCGCGTGTGGGTGTGCACGCGGGCGTCTGCATTAATATGTCTGTAAAGACTATAAACATGGAAGCGGACATGACCCGCACGTCTCAGCAGTTTCCTGTGTAAGCTGCGCTCTGTGTGTGTGAGTGTTCTCTCGTCACTCGGGTCTGCAGAAAAGCCCTTTTCACTCTATTATTGTGTCTCAAAGTCTGTGCACCAGCCCACATGTGTCTGTCTTCGCATGATGGTTACTTGCCATTCGTCTCCTGTCACCCGCAATCCTCTCTACATCATTAGGACCTGGTAGGGGTTTTTCTGGTCAAAGTTCACTCTTTCAAAGGTGGGCAGAGATCAGGTGAGGTTTGGTGTGAGGTGACAGTGAACAAGAACAAAGCTGTAACACTGACACCTCTGAGGACTCAGGAAACATCCAAAATGGACAGCAACTTCAGTGTAACAAGAAAAGGGGCAACCGGTAATTCAAGAAAAGGTAAAAGCTAATAAAAAAGGATTAAATGACTTATAGTATTTTTAAAAAATCACATTAGTAATTGTGGCATTTAAGGGTCACTGTGACACAAAGCAATGCACACCACAGCCCTCATAGTAGCATGAAAGTAAATAAAGTACTCACTCTGTCTCTCTCTTCCAGACACATTTGGATTGCTGTTTTATGTTAACTTAAATCTTAATAAACCCTTTTTTTTGGTTTATTAAATGCTAATCATTGTGTGGACAGCGTCCTGTCACATTCCATGCCCCTATGGAGGCATGTTGTTAAAACAATAAACATCTGTACAAAGGAGAATGAGGCAAAACTGTCCGAAAGATGACTCATTCATCTTGTGTCAGTCTGTGTTGAAAAAAGGAAGAAAAAAAAAGACTTGAAAGGGGAGGAAGTTCAGGTTCACCCTGGAATTAAGAATAGGGCATGTTTAGCTTACATACACAGAGACATCTGTTAACATCCACACACCAACACAGCAGTTCCCTCACACTAACACACTCACTAACACTGCCAAAACAAATATTTCACACAAGCACTAAGTCAACCTATTCACCCAGTCCCAGCAGTTAAAAGCAAAGTTTTGCCCTCCAGCTAAACTCAAGCCTGACCATAACCGAGCCTGCGCTTTCAAGTCATTTTATTGAATTCCACTTCACTGCTTTACTTTTATTGTTTTTATTTTGTTTTCTATACTGCTGCATTCTGTTTTATTGCTGGAGTTTTGACGTTTGACAACTTGGGGAGACTTGGTGAAAAAATAAATTACACCGTGTGCCAGTACATTCTCTTTTTTTGTCTTATATTTCAAGACATTGTGTGATTATGTTTTATTGCTATCACATTCGTGGATATTTGCAGCGATGATTACGGGAATGAAAGTATGCCGCTTCAAGTAGACATAATAGTGCTGTTAAACACCATATGCAAAAATGGTGAAGTGCCATCCAGTGTACCACAACAGTTTGTCTCTTCAGCTATAGCAGCACAGACGAGGGTTATGGTCTTTGGAATGTAAAAAGGAGATAAGAAGGTGAGTATGCTATAAAAGGCACTGACGAGTCTCTCTCTCCCCTTTTCTACTTACAGATGCAATATTTTACATGCATAGCATATGCAAACATACATTTACAAATTGTGCATGCCATATATGACTGCAACTGTTGTGTACACAGCGACTCACAAAACCTTCCAATGACTAGACAAGCATTGAGCATAATGAAGCTCTGAGTAGATACAATACCACCACTGAAGAGTAATGTAATGGCATCCAGCGGGAAAAAGCTCAGACCTACTTCTGCTGCTTTCCTTTTTTTTGTCAGTGCAGTGGCAGCAGCCTCTGTCTAATCATCTTGTTTTTGTTTAGTTTTTTTTAGGAGGGGGAGTATTTTCTTTTTTCACAGTCTCATTGTTCAGGGTGAAATCTCTTTATATCCTGTTACAAAACACATCCTGTTTGAAAACACATGCAGACAGGTATGTTAGGAAAGAATATTTAAATATAGGCTCTAATAAAGCTGTATGCCTTTGCAGAGTGTGTGTATTTATGTCATTTCTGAGCCACCTTTGATCATCCTTTATTTTTTATTATTCCAGCACATTCTATCACGGACAAGTCATGTATGTTGAACTACTCCTGAGAGAAAATCGATAAACCTTTGATTTCACTTTAGTGCACATAAACATGAACTCTTTGTGACTCCAGCGTGTCTGTTGATGGGGAGGAGGGCTGGGGGTGACGCTGTTAGGTTGGTGGTGGTGATGGGGGTGGGGCATTGAGTTGGTGCATGTGTATGAATGTATGCACATCTCCCCAGATGAACAGGATGTGGGAGGTCAAAAAGGAGAGGGTCAGAAGTCAAGCCTGACTAAATAATAACCAGATACTCTTTTCAGTAATACACACATGCGCACACACACATATGCACTCACAGAAACACAAGACACACACATCGTCCAAACGGAACTCTATATGTTGTTATGTTTGAAAAGTCTGGACAGTGTCTTCCCTTGTGACCTCCTTACACAAAAACACACTTGAACATGCTCTGTTTCTTTGCCTGTGTCTTTGGCACTCAGACACCCGCTACACACACATGCGCACTTACATGCACACACCACACACGCACACACACATATGCACAAGACGAACGACATAAAGGATTGCAATAACTAGGGTGTCCTCATAAGAGAAACAAGGCTAATTTTACATCAACTAGCAAATTCTCTGTTCCACCTGCATTCTCTGGGAATAGTGCATGCTGACCTCAAACCTGGACACATAATGTTTGTGGACCGCCATCAGTCTCCTATTAAAGTTAAAGTTATTGACTTTGGCCTAGCCTGTCCGGTATCTAAGGTGATTCCTGGTTTCTGTGTGCAGACGGTTTGGTACAGAGCACGTGAAATTATGCTTCATATTCCATTTAATGAAGCAATTGACATGTGGACACTGGGGAAGGTAGCCATGGAGCTTGCCACAGGGGTGCCACTCTACCCTTGCAATATGGATTACGATGTTTTGAAATTCATCATACACACTCAGGGTCAGCCAGCAGATTATGTCCTAGACTCTTGCATGGGCACTGATTATTATTTGGTAAAAGACAACTGCAGCAAACAGCACTGGATATTTAAGACAAGACAGGATTCCAATGCCAGGAAACTCGATATATAAAACCTAAGCGTAATGATGACCTCGAACAAGTACTGTCTTGGTACAGATTCCACAAGGTGCTGAAAACATTCCTCTGAGTCCTTATTTGACATGATAACATCACACAATTGATGCAGATTTGTCAGCTACAAATCTATGATAGAAATCTTTTGTTCTGCCACATCCTGAAGGTGGTCCTGTTGGATTGAGGTCAGGTGATTCTGTAGTCCATGTGAGTACAGTGAACACGGTCATGTTCATTAAACCATTCGGAGATGATTTGAGCTTATTAACAAAGTGTTGTATCCTGCTGGAAGCAGCAATCAGAAGATGAGTACACCTTAGTCACAAAGCGATGGCTATGACCAGCAACAACACTCAGGTAGGCCGTTATTTATAAATGATGTTCGATTGTTACTAAGAGGCTCAACGCGTGCAAAGAAAATCTCTCCTACACCATTACACAATCACCACCAGTGTGAACTTGTCATGGTCTGTGTGCAGGTAGGCAGGAAAAGGACCCAAACGCAAACTCAAAACACAGAGGCAAAACTTAAAATTCCGAGATGGCAGCTTTATTGC
>VUQG01021532.1:0-12079 GCA_015106755.1 Etia nguti | reverse complement strand
TTTTCAAAGTTGAACAACAAGTAGTTTTGAGGGAACTAAACAATGTTCAGCTTTTTTTCAGCTGTCCATTTTGCTTTTCCAATATTTCTACTTACGTTATTACTATTCTGCTAACTCATAGTATTTCTACTGCTTTATAGTATTTGTGCTAAATACAGTATTTGTGCTAAATCATGCTCTTTTCCTGCTATGACTTTTGGTGCTCATAACTTCCATACTTTTTGAGATATTAATTTTTTTTTGCAATTTTTTTGTCCATTGAAATGAATGGACCACATTATCAGTGTGGTTGCTGATTTTGCTTGCCGGGCTGAGCTGTGTTTTAGCTCAGTGAGATGAGCAGCCGTTCTCAGGGCGGGAGGCCCGGGTTCAAATCCTGCTTATGGCATCATTTTTTTCAGTTAACAGTTCAACTTTTTTAACTCTTTTCAACACAAATTTCAGCTTCTTTAACCTTTTTTCAGCAGAATTTTCAGTCTTTTCACCCCCTTTCAGCACAAATCCCAGCTTTTTCAGCTGTTTTCAGCAGAAAATTCAGCTTCGTTACCTGTTTTCAGCAGAAAGTCTGCTGATTCACCTCTTTTCAGCAGAATTTTCAGCTTCTTGGCCTGTTTTCAGCAGAATTTTCAGTGTCTTCATCTCTTTTTAGCAGAAAGTTCAAAAAGCTCACCTCTTTTCAGCAGAATTTTCAGCCTTTTCACCTCTTATCAGGACAAATCTCAGCATCTTCTGCTCATTTCAGCAGAATTGTCATTTTCTCCATCTCTTTCTAGCTTCTTGAGAAGCAGTTTGGCTCAATGAGATGAATAGCCACCTTGAGACCAGGAGTCCCGGGTTCCAACCCTGCTCAGGGCTACTTTTCTTTTCAGCAGACAGTTGAACTTTTTCACCTATTTCCAGTACAAATTTCAGCTTCTTCACCCGTTTTCAGCAGAATTTTTGGCTTTTCACCTCTTTTCAGCAAAAATTTCTGCTTCTTCACATGTTTTCAGCAGAATTTTCAGTTTCTTCACCGCCATACAATTTTTGCAACTTTTCATCTTTTTCAGCTATTTTCAGCAGACAGCTTCAGCGTTACAGCATCCACACAGCATTTTCGCAGGAAATGCAAATTTTTCTAGTTAGAGCTGTTTTCCTCCTATAACAGGGCAGTCACCCAAACTGCTTCTCCAAAACTTGCAACAACTATTTAGAAAGTGAAACAGTCATCTGGCATTCTGTCTATAATGAATTAGGTAGCACATCAACACCAATAAGCTGTTGTGGGACCAGCTTGACCATATGATGCATAATAACAGACAGCTAGAATGCCAAATAAGTGCAAACATTTGACTGATCATCATTGTGATGGTGATAGCTGATTCTTAGATCAAAACATAATCTAAGAAAAACATTTCAGTTAAATTTTTAAAGATTAGTCTTTCAAGCCTCAGCAATGTCTTTTATACACTTCAATTTCATGAAGAGATTTTCATTTTTCCAGTCCAGAGACTGTCAAAAACACACAATTCATTTTTATTGGAGCCTGCACATGCTACAATGTTAGTGAAAGCAACTTAAGGGAAAACCTAGTTGAGATCAAAATGACAAAGCCGAACAACTCAAACGAGAAAGAAACCGAAAGAAGCATGAAGAAATGAAGAAGGAAAAGAGCAGAAGTTTATAGATTGTGAGAAGAGAGGACACAAATAGGGGACAGCAAACCAGCACAGCTGCCCCAGCGAAAAAAGATGAGCCTTTTTTTCTTTTTTTTACGTTCCTCCTCATGCTGCTCTCGCCGCATCCACGTGAGAGACAAGGGAAGGAGGGTAGAAGCAGCGAAATGAGGAGAAAAGGGCTAAAAACCACTGCATGGCAAGTCTGCGCCATCTCTCAGGCAAAAATCCTCCTTAAGAAGTTATTTGATTAAAGACTTATGTTTAAAATGTCTTGGTTTAACAAGGAGGTATTTAGAAAATATTACAATTGTGCAATAAGACACAAAAAGCACAAGTTGTTAAATATCAGTAAAACCAAATATAAGAAAAAAGCAGTAAATGAACAGTTGAACTGATAATAGGATGAACGGAAAGAGAAGTCTAAAAAGGAAAAGAAAAAAATGTTAAGAATGGGTATATTTCATAGCAAGATGATGTCCCCAGAAGACATCCAAACACACGTGCTTGTGGATTTTTTGCCTCTGGGTCTTTTGCTGCGAACCTGAGCTGGTTTGCTGAAAGCTGGTTTGGCGATTTTGGCGGAGCCAGTGATTTGGGGATATAAATAAATCTGTTATGTGATTGCTTTGGCCAGTGGAGCCCGGGAACCAGCTACAGGATTCCATCATGATTTAGTCAGCCTCTTAGTCTCAATGAAACCTGGAAGAATCCCGTATCCTGGTGTCAAATCCATGCACAGCACACTGAAAAAAACACATTGATGTGTATATAATTAAACATATTTAACAAGCGAGTGCAAAAAATTTAGACAACGTGACTCTGGCTGAGGGTGCTTATTTCTTTTACTGGAAAAACTTGCAGCAAGCAGCAGTATTATAATGAAGCCATACCTAAGCAGTCATGCGAGCAGTTATTTTGTGGGAGTAGGCCGTTGCCTCGAGGAAATGCCTCATATCTCATACTGAAACTCTCTGAAATTCTCTAGGTGAAAAGTAAGAACATATAACACTCATTTCTTCCAGCTACATTTACAGTTGGGTGATCGTCTCTGCCTTCAGTCTTGTATTTCATTTCCTTTAGCGTGATGTGAGGACGATGTGTTCACAAAATAGTTTGCTATCATATTCCTAAAATACAGTAGAACTGAATAGAAGTATGGCCTCCAGTTTTTCTTCTTCGCACAAAAGGACAAAAAAACTATTAAATTTGAAGAATGATGTCTGCAGCCTCACTAATAACATTTTCTCTCATCTGTTCAAGTATGTGTCTCCCTCCAAGAAGCCTAGAGATTTGCCACTTCCGAATTTGATGAATTGTGGTTCTCTTTAGAGTTTTTTGAGTTCTCTGGTCAGTTCTATCACATTTCAACATTTAGCTATATAAATAGACAAAATCTATTGGCTCATTGGTAAATATCCCTGCTGACCAACACGTTCAAACACATTTCTTTTTCAACAATATTTTTAACAGAAGTGAAACTTCATTACAAACATACATCTTGAAACCCCATGCTAATCTGAATAATCTCATACAGAAGAACAAACATTTTCTTTTCCTCTCTTGTACCTCTGCTATGGTAACAGCGTCTTATTCCTGGTGACACTTCACTGGCAGCATTTTCCCGTCATTGCTGTTTTTGTATGAAGGCCACAGTGTCTTTGTGTAGTCTGCTCTGGTTGGTCTCAGGTGCATCATGCCCTCTCATGAAGGACAGTCTTTCAGTTTAGTGTGCATTTGTTTTCTGTGTGATCTTGCGGAGTCTATGTATATGTCATTGTCCATATTTGTTACATAATATAATTTCAAAATGACCATGAAGGTCTGGATGTGTGGAATGAGTCATCTTATTCTCTTTGGACTCCAGCTGCAACAGCAATGCGGGTCTCCAGCGCCATCTGCTGCACCACATTTGGAAAAGCACTTCTGTGCAACAAAACATCGGTTTATATTTTCAGCTCACTTGCTTGGTTGTTGTGTTTGCCTTAAAACAAACAAACAACAAAAAACAAAATTTGTTTTGACCTTTCCCACTTTCTCATAATACATAAAGGTACAAAGATATGACAGTAATGAGGCTTATTTGATGGTAAAATCACACTGTTTAGTCTTTAACTCCTGATGTTTTGGTGAGATTATCTCTTGGATCAGTGCGAATGCAGAGTTGACATCAATAGTGTGAAATTAGTCAGATTTACAGAGAAATACTGTCATCCTAGAAAAATACTCCATTGATTTAGTATATTACATACTCTCACAGCAGAGTTAGATCATTGCTTTTACTTTAACAACAGATTTTAAATTTAATTCAGTTCAGCTGAAGATTGTCAACAAATGTGGCGTATTTTACAACTTTGTCAAACAACTTCTATTTGGTCAGCCTGATAAATTGTGTTTACGAGTTAAAACAGCCAGGTGATATAAGCAGTCCTCACTTTATTAAATATATTAGACTTCATGTCCCCACAGTCCAATGAAATTTAATTGCATTATACTCATGAAGCCTTTGATGGTTTGAAGTATTAATTCACAGAGAGAGGAATAAAGTTACATTAGAGACTTGAAATAAGATTGATTGCTGTTGTATTTCAGGTAAACACTATCACTCAAATCATCTACTGAAAAAGAAATGAATCTGCTTTCTTGCATTTCCTCGTCCAAGGGTGTTCACTCTGAGGCAAAGTTTTTTTCCAGTTGCAAAAATGAAAGAGTTAACCAAGCAGAACCAGGCATAAGTTTTTACATTTTAAATAGTCAGTGCTGCTTAAAGTAACACTGAAAATTTTACATGTCAACATTTATTTCAATGTAAAGCACAAAGTAGAATTTAGATTAAAAAAAATGTGGTACCAACAGGTTTAATGCAGCTTTGCTGTACAACCTTTAATGAGACTTCCACAACATGGGGTTTTCTCTTCTTTAATGTCACGTCTGCCAGCAGAGAGAGACAGGACCCAAGCGCAGACATCGACGACAGACTCAACTGTGAGTGAGCCTTTATTTACAGCGGGGACAGAATACAAACAAAAGCAGAAAAATGGCAAAGACTAAACTAAACAAAAACATAAACTGGGAGGCAACTACAAAAGCAATACAAAGGAACTAAAAACCTGAGAACCTGATAGGAGCCGTGAAACACAGAACATGAAAACCTGACACGAGGAACCCCCAGAACAAGCAGACAATGATGCGCAGGCAATCCAGCAACAAACAGAGGAAGACAAAGGGCTTAAATACACAGATGGATAACGAAGGAATGAGACACAGGAGGAGAGCACAGCTGGGAGAAATCACACACAACGAGACCGGGGGAAGCAAAACTGAAAACACTAACATACCACACGAGACTGTTAAAGTAAAACAGGAAACATGAGACAGGCACAGAGACACAGACTTGACACTGAAACAATGAGAAGCACAGACATGAGAACATAACTTGACTAGATGTGACACAAGGAAAACAGACTTGAAACTATAAATAACAATGAAATCCCAGACTATAAATAATTCAAAACACTGGGTCACCGACCCAGGACCGTGACATTTAATGCGGATAAAATTTCTGCAATGACCAAGATGACACTATGAAGGTCATATGATCAAAATTATTCCAATGAGTCTTCGAAGATTTCCAGTTAAATACATATTTCCAGTTACAAATATCTCAATGGCGCATATAAATTTAGAGGTAGGAACATAAATGACCCCACTTGCTTACTTGAAGGTTACTATGTTAAAGACAGCATGGGTGAAAAAAATGTTACATTTACAATAGTGTCACATTGTACAACATTTCTGCCCAATTTCTGTGTCCCATTTCTTTTCTGTTTAAAGCAATAATGAAGAATTAGTTCAATAACCCCAAGACTAGCAGGAATCACATGTAATGTTGCTCTTAATTTATTTTCTTAGGCTTACTTTCTGTCCAATATAGAGTGCTGTACAAAAGTCTTCTACCACCCCTCAAGTGTAGCAAACACAGTGGGTATACATTATATAAGGATTAAACACAGTTTGACAAGCTTGAAAGTCAACATCTGGTATGACCACCTTTATTCTTCAACACAGCCTGAACTCTCTTTCTTTAAGTAGTCTTCAGGAATAGTTACAAGCTTCATCACGCACATCCAAAGCTCGTTTTTTTGTATGTTGGCTGGTGTCTGGACTGTTTTCTGTCCGGATGATCCCACACTGCTTCAGTAATGTTGAGGTCAAATTCCAGCAAAGCCAATAAATGACTGATAATGTTCAGCTAGCTGTTTTCTCCCTCTTTCCACCGAGACCATTCTTGATCACAGAGTAGGTGGATCAATTGAAGGGATGGAGCGTTCAGGTCCTGTGTCGGGTCTTTGTTGGATTTTTCTCCCCTGCTTCTTAAAGACATGACTTTCTGATACAGTATCATCTGCTGTGGATAATTTTTTTTAGGCTTGCCCCTTCTTCTTTTGTTCTACTTATTACGTTTCCCACAAATGTTTTAAGAACAGACAACGCGCCAGACTGACGGCTCTTTGGGAATCCCCTTGCTGGTACAAAAATGCCATCTTAAGCCAATGTCAGAATTTGTTATTTTTGATATTTTTCATGCTTTCAACTAAAGAAACAAATTATATGTTTTTGCAACAGACACTAGTGACAAAGTGCCTAAAGCTACACTTTAAAACGAGTGAGTTCTTTGCTATGTTTTCTGTTACGTGTAGACAAAACATTACTTCATTCTTTGAATTAGGTGCCATTTTTATGCTTGAACGATTCAGAGACCATTGTAAAATCATTCCTTTGAAAACAGACAGTAGCTGATCATTTTCAGAGGAATGGATTGAACTGAAAACGACTATAAAAACAGCCCATGCTCAAAAAAAAATATTGAAAGACCTTTGAAAGACCTGGAGAATTATTTTTAAATTATTGCTTGTTTATAACTTAATTTCTTTAAAAACCTAAGACAAAGATTGCATCCATAAAATACCATTGTTGTTTATTAGACGTTTTCTTTTCAGGCTTAAATGAAAATTCAGTCTGCAAACTTTTCATGTACTTCTCAAATCTCTCATGCAGTGTTGTAATGTAACACACACAGCAGCAACACATGTAAGACACAGCAACCTATGACGCAAGTTGTCACCTGACAACACTGGCCTGATCATACTGGATTCAGCCTTGATGGAATGACCTCCTTCAAATACATGAAAACAGTCACTGTATAGGCATTTCTCTAAGTGAGCTGTGCCACATCAATGGCCATGCACTTTGTAGATTGCTTTGTAGATTCCAAGTTATAATATTAAGAATGGCATTCTACTTCAGGGCCTTTGCCTTCAGCTAAACAGTCAGATTTGATACAAAGGACTCCTTTTGGAACTTGAACAATTCACACATCTTCCAGCAGAGGGTATTCGTGAGTAGAATCAGTGGCTCCTCAAAGTGCTGCATAAGAGAATTAGAGTAAAGAGAAAATATCCAGTGAGTGACAGTTCTGGGGTGAAAATGCCTTGCTGATACCAGTGGTCAGAGGGGAATGGCTGAACTGCTTCAAGCTAATAGGAAGGAAAAAATAAATCAAAAGTGACCAAAAAAAATAAAATAAAAAATTGTTAGCAATAAGCCAGATTGTGTCTCATGTGGGTCATGAGGATTCAGGGTGTAGTCTTTCTCAATGCCAAAGCAGAGCAGTTTGAATAGGGAGAGGGATTTAAATCAATACGGGATGAAGCATAGGTATCACACAGGAATTCTGCGATCTTGTCTTTAACCATAACTCAGTAAAGTTTGCCATATAAAGTTTAGGTGATTTTGTCTCTGGGCACCACCACAGCACATCTTTTAAAAAGTTAATAAACAATGGCAATTTGATTTAGAGTGAGCCTTTTTGTACAAGCACATAAAGCACTCTTGTAAGGTATGTTCAGTGTTAGGGCTAATGGGTACAAATCCTTATAACCCTTTACATTTATGTGAAATAATTTCAGTCTTTTGGGGAAATCTTTTTTCTGCACCACACTGTATGTTAGATTTGCAAACAAAGTTCTAAAATGAAAACATTGTGAGGTAGTCCTACATTTAACCATTTAAATTTGAGAAAAGTGTATATTGACATTTTTACATAAAACGTTCCATAAGTTCCTTCCAAGAAAACATGAACGGATAAATCGACTTGAACTCCAAAATAATGAATATCAGTAAGGTCAGCACTTATTTTCACAGAATTTAATCTATGGTAAGAAGCCTCACACTGTCAATTAAATCTGTAATAGCTGTGGCACGGACACATTAAGGTGAACATCTCATTTTCAGGAGCCAGAAGTCTGTTCGTACCATGCATGCATTTCATATTTTATAGATAAGGGCACCCACACATAAATAAGTATAATTAGGGGGTAAGGTGCTAAAGTTAAAAGATAAACTTTAAAAGTCAGAGATAAAAGGTCAGAAGGTTGAATCCAATATGGAAAAATTAACAAGGTACTAAGGCACCATGTGTGATTTCTTAACAAAAAAATCCTTGCAGGTACTCTCTATCTATAGAGTGGAAAGTTTTAATAGTAACCTATAATTTACTGGTGGCTTATTATCCTGTCCTTCAAATTGGCTGATAAAATAACAGTAATTCAGTAAATTTAAGCAGGCAGACATGGTTAGGACAACCTGCTGAAGTTCCCAGAATAGGAAAAAGAAAGATGGTTTAAATGATTTTGAACACGGCATGGTTTTTGGAGTATTTCAGAAACTGATGATCTGCTTGGATTTTTCCACACAACCATCTCTAGGGTTTATTGAGAATGGCCTGAAAAAAAGAAAATATCCAATGAGCAACAGTTCTGGGGTAAAAAATGCCTTTCTAATGCCAGAGGTGAGAGAGGAATGGCCAAATTGCTTCAAGCTAATAGGAAGAAAAAAAAAAGTCAAATTACACTGCGAACACACAACCTTGAAACAGTTGGGCCTTGAACACTCCTATCAGCTAAGAACTGGAAGCTGAGGATAACATTTTCATTGGCTCACCAAAATCGGATGATGAAAGATAGGAAAAACATTGCCTTGATTTCTGCAGAAACATTTGAATGGTAGTGTCATAATTTGGCATAAATGGTAAATGGACTGGTTCTTATATAGCGCTTTTCTACTCTTCTGAGCACTCAGAGCGCTTTACACAACTAAACCACATGAAGGAACAAATCCATCCTGCTTGGAATCAATAGTTCAGTCTGCTGCTGGTGGTGTAATGTGTGGGGGATATTTTCTTGGCACACTTTGGACCTCTTACTACCAATAGAGTATCATTTGAATGCCTCAGCCTGAGTTTCGTTGCTGACCACATCTATCCCTTTATGACTACACTGTCTGATTGCTGCTTCCAGCAGGATAACACACCAATTCAGAAACATCAAATTATCTTAAACTGGCTTCTTGACCATGAAAGTGAGCCCAGTGCACTCAAATGGCCTCTGCAGTCACAGACCTTCCAATGCAGCCAGTGATATCATGATAACATGGCAGATGAGGAATCTGCAGCTGTGTGATGCTATCATGTCAATATGAACTCGTAGGATCTCTTAGGAATATTAGTAAGTTGTAAAAGGGTTTCCAGCAGGTTATGGACAAAGATAACTGATCTTGCACTGGAATCTGCTAAGTCCCCCCTTTAAAAAAAAAGCACAGGAAAGACATCAGTTGTGTCCATGGGACAACCTATAAATGGCATACATTTAAACTGGTCATACATTGAAGACGCACTGTACATGACATGTCATTCCAACATTGTACAAAACTATATATTTTTTGTTTTTATTTAAGATCTTAAAACACAAAATATATATAAATCATGTTTATTAAAACATGCTTTAAAATTTGAATCTACAAGTGACAGGAGAACATAAGATTTGCAGGGTTAAATTTGACTTATCATTTATATAATATCTAGGACTTTCAGATCTCATGCTGAATTTCTTCCTGTCAGCTACTATTTCAAATCAGATGTATATGGCTTGTTTATTAATTCATGGATGACAAACTTTGTCATTTTCTCAGAAACCAAAACTTGCCCAGGTATCAGGTTTTCTATCCTAGATATGCTTGAGGAAAAGCCAGTAAAAAAAGCATTTTGCAGACTTCTCAGCTATTTTGCTTTAATGCAGTGTCCCGACCACTTAGGAGAGGCCTTCATCTCCTGGTTCAAGAGAAAATGTCATTAAACCAGGGAAGGATGACCAAAGTCAGTAGAATCTACTACCACTTGTTTGCTTTTAGATTCAGTTCAGTAAGTCCGATTACCCACAAAAACTATTCTCAGTTGGTTTTTGGTACTTCAGAAGGCTGAAAACACATTAGAGTGAAAAAAATCTAAAAGTGAAGATACTAATGCTTTCAAAATGGGCCGGGGAGACTGAGAGAGGCATAGTGTTTAGAAAGTTTGCTGAACTCTACTTTATATTCGTATAACTCTCAAACCACAATCCTGTGATGTAAAATGCCCCAGTTTTCCTTATTTTAAAAATATTTTGAAAGAAGGCAATTCTGAATAGCTCAGCTAAAATCAGTGTTTCAGTGTCATAATCAAAGATCATTTTCCAAAGTTAAAAAAGCTAATTTGGGGGTTTTCATATTTTTTCTACACAGAGTAGATAACTATGATCAAAGCTTCAGTCATCACAACATTTAAATGAATTTAAATGTTGAACATTTAAGTAGTCTAAATGAATGGATTGCATTGACTATTGCAGTAATGTATCAAGGAATAGCATGTTTAAAGATTAGAAATGATCTTTTTTTTCTGGCATGCATGAATGGCTGAGTTTTAGCACAGGAACAGGTCTGCAGAGAAAAAGTTACTCCTTAACACAGAATATCAGCTAAATGATGCAAGAGAACAAGATGAAGAGATTTTTTTTTTAATTAATAAAAAAATTTTAAAATCTATTCATTTAATTTATTTTGAATTTTGAGACTTTGATATTCCATTTGACATGGTCCAGGTGAGTGGCTGTGTTTTTCCATAGAGCTGGACACCTGTTGGTAATTTGGACTGCCAGTGTTTAAGACCAGCGCACTCAATGAGTCTTCGCCAGATCTTCTGCTAACCTGAGTTAGTGTAAGGCCACCATGTTCGCTCATGTTTATCACAGTCGCCGTTTATGCTTACCTGGTGTATTTTTCCCCCGTGTAGTACGTTTTAGTAATCCTCCTGCTCATCATTACAACTCACGGCAATACTCATCTACTTTTGGATGCTGGTCTTCTTGGCATTCACAGTCACAGCTCGAGCCCCGTTCATTCCCTGTTTTGCCTGCCTGACTTCCTTGGATTCTCTGGAACATTCCACCTGGACTCCCAGTTAGTGGAAACTCACCCGGCCCTCTTCGACCGCCTCCCCCCACGTCACCTTCCACCTGCAAAACCAGTAAGACACTCGAAATTAATCACTCTTACTTACCTGACTAACCGCAGTCACGTTTCTGACATTTTCTCTCTGTGTTTCAGTGACACTGAGCTCCACCGCCCGAGCCACGACCCACTCCCCGAATTCCCCTTAGCTCCCACTTTATGTCTGACTCCCTTCATAGCTCATAGCTCACGTTCAGCATCATAGTTCACAGTTCATGTTTGACATTCTAAGCCTTAAACCACTGTTTGTAAATAAAGCTTTGTTATCACGTCTAAACCAGTGCCTCCGTCTGTGTCAGCATTTGGGTCCGTTCGCCCGGTCTGGCCATTCTGCCGTAACAACAATAGTTTCATTAAATCCAGAAAAGTCATGAAAATGTAATTTTCTTGACAGGACATTCAAGATTTTGAGCTTCATTACCAGAGATGGGCAGTAACGGGTTACAAGTAATGCATTACTGTAATCCGATTACTTTTTTCAAGTAACAAGTAAAGTAAGGGATTACTATTGAAAAAAGTAATTTGATTACTGTTACTTTCCCGTAAGCATACTGCGTTACTAAATTTTGTTTGTGAGAGTGTCTCATGACAATGACGTAAAGTTCGCGGTAACAGACACGTGCAGATCAACAATGGATAATATATCGAGTGCGGGAGAGAGTACGACCGTGCAGCATTTAAAGCGTGGAAGTACTGACCTTACTTTGAGTTTGATTCTGTAAAAAGTGACAAAAACATAAGCGTCCGCTGTTCACTGCGTGTGAAGAAAACTTCTTTTTACAGCAAAAAACCCCCCTAAACTTCTGAGCAAGCACCGAGCACGCTGCCACGGGAATGTGAAATTCACAGAGAAACCCCGGATCCCCCCACTGACATGACCGCTGTGGCACCGGGCAAACCTCCACCTGCTCCACTCCTGCTAAACAGGCGAAAATAGATTTAAGAGTGACAAGACTTAGTGCTGCTGAGTCTTTGATTTTATTTATTTTCTGCTGTGTTTTACTTGCATCTATTTGAAAGAGTGTAAACACAAAAAATTATTT
>VUQG01021529.1:13411-26140 GCA_015106755.1 Etia nguti | reverse complement strand
TTTTTTTTTTGGGTCCTTTTTTTTTTTTTTTTTTTTTTTTTTAAATGTGCACTGGAAGCTTGAAGTTGTATTTTAAAATCAGGTTGTGCGATAGACACATAACGATACTCGCATTCGCTCCTCTTCTCATTTCCTCTTCAGTCTCTCCTCCCTTCTCTCCACTCTCACCAAATAACCCAGCTGTCTTCGCAGGCCCGACAGGCAGCCGTTAATTAGCCAATCTCACGCTCCGTTAGCCGGCCGGGGACACAGAACGAGGTAGAGAAAGAATAGACCCAGAGCTGGAGAGAGATGGGAAGAGATGGCGGGAGTGAATGGTTGAGGGTGGGGGGGTGTGGTGGGGAGCTAAACAGATTGTTAAAGTGAGTGAGAGTGGAAGAGGGTGAATAGAGGAGGCAGTAAATGGAGGGAGAGTGGTTGAAGAACACCATGCAAAGTTTCCTAAAGAGAGAGATGAGGACGAGAGGAAGGCAGGGAATTCAAAGTGGTGAGAGAAAGAGTTGTTGAGTAGAAAGAGAGGGATGAAGAGCGGATAGATGGGGAAGTGTAGGAAGTGGTGAGCTGACAGAAAGACTAAATGATTCTCCATTTAATGTTTCTGGTGTACTAATAATTTTTACTACTAAAAACAAAAGAAAACACAGCCAACACAGAGTCCATTCAACAACTGTTAGTTCAGGTTAGTTGTAGTTTATATGTTAAACACTGGGCCCATTATTAGCATCGACACCCTCAGTTTGAGGATGACAGATTTGCCCATTATGTCCATCTTTGTGTGCACTTGGACAAAGAGTCCACCCCCACCCACAATCACCAGGTTTAGCTTGTAAGCTCTACCTGTCCCTGTTTCAAACTGTTTACCCCACCAGCTGGGACGCACTACAGATGCCTGAGATTCATAGGTCTGTATTTTTTTCCCTCCTTTTTAAAATTTTTTTATTCTCTGCCCACTGGCCCGAGGCATTATACATTTGGGTTGTCCCATTTTTCACGAACACGGTATATGAGAAACATTGTGAGATGGGATTTGTTGACATTCACAGTCAAGGACAAAATGATTAGATTTTGCTATTCAAGGTCACGGTGAGCCGTAGTAGAGCAGATTAGTTGGAGTTCTAAGCTTATCAAGGCAAAATTTCACACGTGTCTAATTATAAGAGCACGAAATCATAGAGGGATGGCATTTTATATCTGAAAGATAAAAGTCTGGGTGGACAAAGGTGTAAACTACAACATTTCTTGAATTATTTACTCAAATTTACTATGTCCACATTATGACGATACCTTTATTCTACCTTTTGTTGTTTTTGACTCAAGTGTTGGTCGGTTCCTCATTTCCTGTTGTGCTCAGTCTGAGTTAGAGCAGGTCTAATTTCTTGTCTAATAAACCAAACCTCATTTGGAAAAAGTCAGATGAGTGGCCCATCTGGTTGTGCTCTTCTTGTGGTTCTTGCACAGTTTCCTCTTCACTCAATACAGGTAAAGCTTGTTATGCTTGCGAGTTCCCTTCTGCAGGGCTTTGGGATGTACAGCAGGTCATCATAATGGCTCTTAATCCACATGCACATTGAATAAAATTCAAGCAAATGACTCATGAATCATGTTTAAATTGCCTGGTAATAAACTTTTTTTTATTGCAGCTTGTTTCAAAAATTAAAAGTACATGAAACTTGAGAAAAAAATCGGTAATCATTTGACTTTTTTTAAACAAAAATCAACATTTCTGTGTCCCCTAGATGACTGCTAAAAGTCAGAACTACCTCTTTCAGGTTTTCAGCTCAAATGAAAGGTGACTGACTGAAAACATCAAATGCGGTGCCGTTCTGCCTATTTTGACTTTATTGAAAAAGTAGAGCAAATGGTTGCCAATCAAAAAGCGGGAAACAGAGTGTAAGAAGAGGAAAGGGGAAAGGATGGGTTTGACAGTCGAACACAAATTGAAAATGTTGCACACAGTTGCACTGTGCCATGATTTTCACTCCATTACGTCCCACAGTTAAACCAGAGTAGGAACAGAGATGCAGCTTTGAAGCAATCCTTGGAAACAGCAGATCACAGTGTCATCAGACTGCTAAGGCAGCAGTTTTCAAAGCAGAAGTGTTGCACATGCAAAGATAAAACATCGTGACCGCACGCAGGGGGATTCTTCGGTTTGGGCTTACACTGCGTGCCAGTCAACAAGAGAGTGTCAAAATGTTTCCGATTATAGAATGCAGTGTTTCCTGGACTGCCAATGTGTGATATGGTTGCATCATTTAGTCAGGTTGATTGCTTGCAGAAATCTATGGGGCAGTCTTGCGAGACAGCTAACTCTTAAAAATTATATTCAGTTTCTGGTAAAACACATGTCTGCAGAAAATATTTAGCAGCTCTGCTGAGACAAAAGATGCAGGTGGAGGTGAATATTCATTTCAGTTTGAAGCTTAGGGAAATGGGTTCAGTGGTTTATTGAAACGTGCACTCATAAATGGAGATACAGTATTTAAGGTTCTAATGAAAATGAAAGTAAGTATTTGGTACGACCACCTTTATTCTTCAGTACAGTCTGAACTCTCTTAGGCAGCTTTCATGTAATTCCTTTAAGTAGTCTTCAGGAATAGTTCTCCAGGCTTCTTGAAGGACATTCAAAGCTCTAGTTTGGATGTTTCTGCCTTTTGTTCTGTTCTCTGTCAACATGATCCCACACTGCTTCAATAATGTTGAGGTCCGAGCTCTGGGGAGGCCAATCCATGACTGATAGTGTTCCACTGGTAGAAAAGCACACAATGGTTGTGTTTGGGCTCATTGTCATGCTGGAAAATGAAGCGGTTGTCAATCCAGTGCTTTCCCTATGGTATTGTATGGCGGATCAAACATGTTCTCTGCTTTCATACTTCCATCAGTTTTGACGAGGTCTCCAACACCACTGGTTGAAATGTAGCCTAAACTATGGCAGAGCCTCCACCGTGTTTTACAGATGGCTGTAGACACTCTTGCACCATTGCATTTATTTGTTTTGTGCAGGTAGACACATTACTGGTTTATCCCTTGCTCCAGTGCCTTTTTAATGCTTGAATGATTCATAGGTCTGCATTAACTGGCTTGACAAAAAAAAGCATTTCTCTTAAACTGGTCAGGCGCAAGGACTGGACTGAAAATGAGGGAATATGCAGTCAATGTCCAAAGAAAAAGTTGGTAAAACATTCAGAAAGTCAGGAGAACTATTGCTTAAGAGCAATTTAAAAAAAGGCAAAGTCTGGCTCCTTGAAGCAAAATATAAGGAAACTATGGGTGGCTCAAGTCTTTTGCATAGTACTGTATATTCATGGAACTCTGGAACAAAGAGAATTTGTCAAATAAATTATCTTATGTAGGTTTCCCAGCTTATCTATCTTTTGTAGTTTAAACATCTAAAAGCAATAACAGATCTAAAAATATATTTCCTATGAAGTCCATATCAGTGTGGTCATTTGCTTAAAGGCAGCTGTATGTCAGTGTGCCAGATAAGAATTACAATTTCCCTTCATTTACTGGCGTTCTTATTAAACATGCAGCGAGTAACGAGGGAAACTTAGCCTCCCAGTGGCTTTGTTTCTGTGAAGCTAAATGGTGTTTTTATAGTGTTTAGTATTCCACTCTACCAGTGCTGTCCTGCTTTATGGAGCAGAGAGCACACACACAGTTTCATTAGATGCACTGGTGGTAATCGTCAGTCTTTTGTGTTCGTGTGTGTGTGTGTGTTTCGGGCAGTTTTACGCCGTGGACTCTTCTCAAGGGATTAATCCAGAGAAATCCAATCAGACTGTCTTCATTTCCACCGACAGCCATTTTAGTTTTATTAGCTCAGACAGGAGCCAGATATTCTATTAGAGATCCACTGTAGTTTAGTTTCTGCCATCCTATCACCAGAGCAGATGACCCTTTTTTGCTTAATGAAGCTGCTGCAGCACCAAAACTGAGGTTGGGATTTGGATACCATTTTTATCACACACTTACTGATACTCCAGGATGTCGCCTGGCGAGGCGTTGCTTCCACTCTATCAGATGTGATTTTCACCATACCAGTCACTGCACACCAAAGCTGCCTGATGTGTAGCCATGTCAGCTTCACATGACAACAAGAACACATGAAATAATATTATTAAGCAGCCCAAACATGAAAGGAGAGACCAGTAAGCGGTGGTGTTGGGCTAGTCATTTGTGTTATTAATCGATAGATTTTAAACTACGATATCTGTCACCTCACAGGTGAACGCCTGATAGATTAAAGTGCATGGATTTATGGCCTAGACTCAAGCAAAGTTAACCCATTTAAGTTCCAAAGTTAATAAGTGAAATTCAGAGATGACTTATTTTTGCCCCCTTTAGGTTGTTGACACACTGCTTTGAGGAACAATATGCATCAAAATAACCCAGTCCTACAATTTAAATGATCGCTTTAGTCTGATTTGCCTTCTTTCTTCTCATGGTTTACATGGGTTTCCATTTTTATGCACTGCACCCAACTGACGAGGGGGCTGGAGTCCAAGTCTCGTCACCGAGACCTCAGTTAAACAGGCCAAGAAAATGGTCAATGATCGCCATTGCAACCTCTGTTTGCTAGGGGAAAATGTCTGCTCCCCAACCAGCTGACAAGTAGTAGCTGGAGATTGGTAGCTGTTGGTCACAAAGACGGTATTGCACTTAAAACCTACTTGTGAGTACTTTGGTCACTAGCAGGTTGCCACCGTTTCCCATAGTTTGCATGGAAAATACCTACTTGCTTGCAAACACTTGCTACCTACTCATCTAGCAGTAATTTGCCTTAGTGCTATAAGCAACATGTTAGAAAAGAGTCAACTGTTTCCATCTGTGGTTCACATCTTCAATGCAAACTACGAACAACTGCGGCAGCCTGCTAGTGACTAAAGCTCACGTTAATAATAGATCACGGTTTGGGTTCAAATATACCCTTTTACAGTCCATGGCATTAACTCATGTTTTACCTGCGCTTATTCACCCGGTCACCTAGATGTCACCTAAATGCCTAAACTTTTTTTTGTTTTGTTTTTTTCCTTTTGAGGTAGGACAGTGTCCTCAAACCAGATGGCGATGGTGTCAGACAGTTTGTGTTTCTAATCCCTTTGCAATTCTTAAGATGACGCAGAGACACCACAGAGCTTTGCTGCCAGCCGAGTAAAGGGTTAAGAGTTCAGTACGCCTGAAATAAGCCAGATCGTCTGACCGCGTCTGAAAGCAGACTACCTGGCACAAGAAGCCTGCTGTCATAGGCTGCGTCTCACTGTGTCTCAGTGCAACTGTACAAATGGAGATAACGCCACACACTTCAGGCCCAGCTCTACTCAAAGGCTTTTTTTTCCCACCCTCCTTCTGTACACATGAAAAGTGATTGAAGTAGTTGTGTGAAGAAAGAAAAACGAGGACATAAGGGAGATGCTGAAATTCTGTTTGACAATCCAGAAAGTGTTTTTTTTTTTTTCTTTCTTTTCTTTTTTCTTTTTTTAAGCATCTTTTGCAGAGCCCTTTTGAGAGGACACGTCATGGGCCACTTACTGCTTTTTTCCTCCAGATGATCATTACCTAATTGCAAACAGTTTGACCAATTCTTTGCTTATTAAAAACACAAACTAGCTTATTTTACAGTCTGTTAGATCACCCTTAAAGCCCCCTTCTTTTTTTTTTGATGCTGTGCTTACATGCAGCGAAAATATGGAAATAGTTGTGTGCACGTGCTTATGTAGCAGCACATCCACGCTTCTTTTTTTTCCCTGTTTGTTCTGCTGGCTCTGTTTGTAGTACACAGGAAGCTTAAAGGCAGTGTTTAAAGCTTGTCAAGTAACTGTTGAGAGAGTTCACGAGTTCATAAAAGAGGGGTAGAAAGGTCTGGGCGGCGGTCTAGATTCAGAGGAGGAACAGCTGTGGGCAAGAGGCTGTGCGTCACCCTGCTAGTGGGGGATCAGTTACTCCTAGAGCCCCTCTCATGAGGAGGAGGGGGGTGGAGGCCTCTCTCTCTGGTGATACCGTGTCCTCTCCAAAGGCACAGCTTGAGATGCGTTCACATTTGCGAGTGCCTTTTTCTGCCGTTTATTTATGGCTGTGTAATAAACAAAATAATCTTCTCAGTCACTAAGTATTTTAAATCCCCTCTCTCCCTACCTCCTTCCCTCCTTCCTTCCTCTCGTTCTCCGTCCGCTCCACCATCAAGAACAAAGAAATAAAGGAAGGAGGCTAACTTTGAGAAAGCGGAGGCTTTCTAATTATAGCTCCGTTCCTCGAGTAGCGGTGTCGTCGCTGAAACAAGCAACCGGAGTTCATGCATCAGTCCCGTGGAATTATGCAAAGCGCGTCTTTGATCACTCACGGCAATGTCAGACTGTAACCTGGTGTTATCACAGCGTCAGAGAAAGGCCTATTTTCTGACTGTCAGCTAGCCAGTTTTTAAATGATGTCATTATATAAGAGTATAGCAGTAGTAATTATGCAGTGGATTAACATCTTTTTAAAAATCCTTTCACATACTGAAATGTGCTATTTTTGCTCTCTTTTCCTCGCAGGTATTCAAGGAAAAGTGTGTTTAGCCAACAGATAAAAGTAGTGTTTAATGGAATCACTTTGTTGAACATATAACCAGGGACATAAGAGAGAAAGGTGGCACTCAAAGAATAGAAACCTATGGGAATTTTCTGCAAAGATGGCTGCTGTCTCACTTACTGCGCCCAAAAAGGCGGGCATATTTAAACGATATCGTAGTAAAGATGAAGGCAAATGTACTTATCATCTTTAATGGGTGACTGAAACTATCATGGCATTTGTTTGGTCCTCTGTTGGGTTGATGCAGACACGTTGAATATATCAGCACTTTGAGTTGAGTTGGTAATTAAGTTATAATATCGTGTTTGCACATGTCTAGTGCGAGTATTAACTTGCTGAGGCGGTGGGGTTGTTTTAAATATCATCGTCGGGCAAAGTCCCCAGGCTGTTTTAGCGCTTTATAGATCATCCGGTCAAAGGATTGATGTGGGCACGCCATAGGGAGGCGTCTGTCATCCTGTCCGTCTATTGTTCACAAGAATAACTACCCTTCCTGGAGTGTTGGTCAGCTTTTATTGAAGCTTAGGATCACCTAATGGATCTTAATTATATCGTGGTCAAGGTCATATTTGTCATTCTCTGTGGATTTTAATTCTTATTAGTTTATGCAAAACAGCCAAACCAGTGACAGGGAAACTTATCACTTTTTTTTTCTGTGCTTCACACATTATAATAACCTGTGAACTGTGGTGGATCGTGGGCTGGATGAGCTACAACGTCACCAATGTTCTGGTTATCAGAGTTGTCTGGTGGCTCTGATTGCTGCCAGTATTTTATTTGATTTAATTATTTATCTTTTTCAATTTGTATTAAACTGAGGTGATCCTATAACAACAATGTCCTGATCCAAATGGCTTGTTCCTTTAAATTGTTTAAGTTATGCTTTAAGTTTTAGTAAAATTTTTTGGTTTAGAGGTATTATATTAATGGTATTGTGGTGATCGGTGACAATACTTGAGATATTTACTGTTCGGGCTTCTTACATGGGAGGTTTATCTACTTCTATTTGAAATATCTAATCAGAAAAATAAAAAATGGTCCTTCTGTGGGCATTTCTAAATCATTATTTTTGTTTCTACTAGTGGAATTTTGGATAATACATTTAAAAAAACAACCACACATTTCTAATAGGAGCACCTACCATTGTAGCAGTATATAATAAAATAAAAGGAATAGCAAAATAAATCTTCTTAATCTCTTTAAACTGAAGTCTCTGTATGAAATATGCCTGTGCCTGAGATTTACCCCATTATTATAGCTCATTTGATGACATCATAAAGAGCCAAGTCTAGATAAGTGTTTGAAACTAGTCATTTAGAGGTGTCTGATGAGTCCGCCACCTCTAACACTATTTATACAGTAAATAGCATGATGGGTCCTCTATACTATAAATTATGAGTCACCACATTTTTTTTCTCTAAACAACTAGAAAACTTAATTTGAACTTTTGTCTTTTACTCATCCTTTACCGTCATTTAAACCAGTTCTGAGCTCAGGACGTGATTCTCGCATCAGGTCACTTTGAGTCCACCGCCCAGGAGACCATCATTCGTATCATACACATCATTCATCTTGCACAGGAACTCTTTCAGTGTTTTTCTTTGACTGAAGCGTGTGCTGGTGGGATCCCTGACCTAATATGGGGATCAGGTTTGGAGGAGCAGCCCTCTGTGTATTTCACCACGCCTGTGCGCGAGGGTCTCGGAGGAGTATTGGCTTACTTTTAGGCAAGCCTCGAGGTACATTAGGTTTGTGAGGGGAAAACAGCTTGAAGCACTTAATGTGATGGTGGTGATTGCTTGTAAATAGTTACAGCCCTTCTGTTAGTTGTGAAAGTTTTCTAGGGGTAAAATAGGTATGACCATCCTAATTTGGCCTTGAATAAACTTCAAGAAATTTGATCTTGTCTTTAATGTTTGATTAGCTGTAATTCTTTGTCATTAACTTTTTTTTATAGGAGGGGCAGAAGTGAGGAAGGACTGATTCTGATTGTCTGTTAATCTGCTTGATTATTTTCTTGATTAATGATTTATCCTGTTAAACATCAGCAGAATTTTTTTTTTCTCTCCATCTTAGATCCCAAAACACAAGGACCAGCAGCCAGTTCTCACATTCAAGTAGATCAAATTGTCACATTGTAATTTTAGTTTTAAATTCAAATAATTATCCAAATAGTTGGCATTTTTAATCTGCACTGTAGCAGCTTTGAGGAAAAATGGGCTTTCTTGAGGATGTTACAGGGTAACTCGGCCCTGTCTCCATGTCAGAACTTAGGACTCTACGGTCGATTCTGGTCAGCGAGTCTGGAGGGTGTGTGTGTGTGTGTGTGTGTGTGTGTGTGTGTGTGTGTGTCTGATGTGTGTGAGGTCAGTCGACCCGCGGTGTCACCTCCTGTTTCCTCCTGTTTGGTTGGATGGAGCGCTCGGCTACTTGTCTTTGTGCAAAAATATCGGTGCCCTCCCTCTAGGCTGTCTCAGTGCATCTTCATCACCACCTTCATCATCGCCGCCATCAATTTAGTCAGATTTAACGATGTGAAGGGAGCCTTTATGTGACTGTATGTGAGCATTACATTAACTGTTTAAAAATGACCAAATCTTAATAAATTTCTTTACCTTGATATCAAAAATTCTTCTCATAATTGTAAGTTGAAAACATGCGCACATAATGCATGTTTAACTCCTTATGTGCAGCTACTTAATTAAAATAATGACCATTAATTCACTTGTACAAGTACAATTTTTAATCTAACGGTGGAGTTTTTATTATTTTCAGTACCTCATACATAACACACAGTACAATGATGTGCACATTATTGTACATTTTTGACATAAATCAATTACATATTACACGATAACGATAATTTTACCAGTACAAATGTGCCTAACTCCTCCACCGAAATCAGGCTGTGCACGAGAGAAGAGCGGCTCCTCTCCTCTAAATAAGAAGCAGTAGAGCTGATTTGCCAAAATTACATCCTAGTGTCCAGTGTGTCCACTTCTCCACTAACAGGAAGTGATTGATTTAGACTTTCGAGAGAGAACGGCCAGGGAGGAATCGCGCTTCGACTTCTAATCTTGTGCTCTCGGAAAAGCAGCACCTCAGAATAAAAGTGCAGTTTGCTGAAGTTCTGCTGTTGTTATTTCTGCATTAAATTTAAATTCTCATGAATAAAATCTGCATGTTTAGTGTGGTTGCGTTAACATTCAAGAAGGTTTAAAGTAGAATTTGTAAGTTCATAAAACCAGAATAAATCCAGAGTACAGAATATGGAGGCAGAAAAATGATGATACTCATCAAGCTGTACAGTGGTGCGTAAAAACACACGCGCTTACAAATGGATTATAGTGTAATTTTTATTGAGTTTATGTTGATAAATCAATATAGTTTTGACAAATAAAGGCAGCTTGCACTTAAAAATATGTCTAAATTGGACCATCTGACGATCGGATACAATCATGCTAAAACGAAAGTGCACACTATGTCAGTTCTAAGGTTCTATAAATCAGACTGTGAAATGAGGTTAATTCACCTTCAGGTGAACAACAACATATGACATATTATACTGTATTATTTATTTAATAAAAACTTGTCATGGGCTGAGTCTGTGACCCAGCATTTTGTGTTCATTTTGCATGGTTCACTTGTTACTATTGAAGATATGTTAAGTTCTTGTTGTTTCTATTATTAGTTAGGATTTGAGTTTCCTTGTATTTTGACATTCATTTATGTTCATCTAGTTATCCTAAAGCTCCTAAGTTGCTCAGTCTTTAGTCCTTTGTTTATCTGGATCCTTTCATGTCGTCACCCCTTGTTTCAGTCTCCCTTTTCGGTTCATGTTGTCAACCTAGTATTATGTCTGCGTCCGTCATGTTTTCTGTTTATTTTGAAAAATCTTGTTTCCATGTTCTGTGTGCTTACTTTACACTTCCCTGTGGTGTCATTATGGTCTATTGTGTCAGCTGTTTCCTCATGTGTTTCCACTTCCCCTAATCATCCCTGTGGGTATTTAGTCTCTGTGTTTCATTCAGTCTGTGTTACCACCCCATCTCGTCTTGTCAAGGTTTTTTCATGATTTTTGTTCTGGGCATGTTCACGTTTCTAATTCATGTTTTTGATGTCATAGTTCCTCTCATGCTCCAGTGCAATATCATGTTCATAGTTGTTCATAGCCTGTCCTGGTGTTCCCAGTTTAGGATTTAGTTTGGTTTTCGTCACTGACTGTGTAGCCTTGTTTTGCTTCTTATAATCAGCCGTAATAAAGGTTCGTTTTCTGTTCAACACTCAAGTCAAGTCCCATGGTCCTTTGTGTCTGCTCTTGGGTCCGTTAAACTAACACACCGGCGTACCCCGCCGTGACAGCGCTATGCCTTAATACAGAGCCAGCCCCTCATTATTCAATAGTTAGTAGAACCACCTTTGGCAGCGATAACTTGAAGTGTTTATTTCCTGTTTGACCTTATCAGTCACACCATTGTGAAGGAGTTTTGGTCTACTCTGCTTTAAAACATTGTAAGTCTTCCCACAGCATCTAATCGTGTTTTTCAACCATTCTGTTGGAGATTTGTTGCTGGACTTGGGATCACTGTCTTGCTGCATGATCCAGTTTAAGCCAAGCTTTAGCTGTCAGACAGGTGGCATCACATATGACTGTAGACTGCTTTGATATATAGAGGAAATCATGGTTGACAGAATGACTGCAGGGTGCCCAGGGCCTGTGGCTGTAAAACAAGCCCAAACCATCACACCTCCACCACCGTGCCTGACAGTTGGTATGAGGTGTTTGTGCTGATACGCTGTGTTTGTGTATTATGGCCAAGCATCTCCACTTTTAAAGGATGGTCTCAGAAGTCTTGTAGGTTGTTAAGCTAAACTTTGTTACATTTTAACAAACAAACACATAGTTTTTCAGCTTTTTTCTAATTGTATTGTCACAAACTTTAACATACTAACTGAGGTCTGTAGAGTCTGAGATGTTGCCGTTAGGACTTTTGAAGTTTCCCTGTGCATTGCACGGTCTGACCTTGATGGGAGTTTGCGGGACATCCACCCCTGGGATGATGGTTATTAGTAAGAATCCAGGTTTTAGTCTCTTCTGCACTGACCACTCTTCAGAACATGGTTAGAAATTTTTAATAAAAATGTAAACGGCAGCGTTTGCCTCAAAAACTTTACATCAGTCTGACTACGCAGCCTGTGAACGTGTGGGATAAGGTGTCATTTTGCCGTCAGTGGAGCTAAAACGTAATGAAAAGAAAAAGGTACACGCTTTAGGGCTCGTCTTTGAATGCCGCTTTAATCTCAAAAAGTGGTTTATGGTGTGATATTGGAAGGGGCGATGAGATTTCCTGCTAAATCGAGATTATTTTTGAAATGTTCTGGTCTTGCTCTACTGTACATACTGTACTTTTTGGGGGCCCTCTGGTCATCTTCTGGTGTGGCGTTCAGTCACACACAACCTTGAATATCTACAGCAATACTTAATGAAATTTCAGCCTAGTGTCACACACAGAAGGGCAAACAGTTTTCAGGTGATGACCAGTATTGAGACCTGGGGGTGCTAAACTTGATACCAAGGTCGGTGTTATTACTATCGCCGCTGCTGCTCACGCTACTACTGATTTTTAATGATGTAGCACTTGAATATTAAAGCCATTAGGGAAGAGAGGGAGAGAGAAATTGAGATGTGATTCATTTCTCTGCTCTGGGTGAGTTCACTCCTCTTCTCAGTTTTTTTTTTTTTCCTCCCGTTCTCTTCATTATATTTGCTCCATCCATTCTCCCCACCTCTTTCTTCCTCCTCATGTCTGTTTCTTTCACTCTTTTTTCATAATTGTTTTTCATCATCATTTATCTTTTTCTTTCTTTTTTCTTTTTTTTTTTTACCCAGCACTGTCGCTCGCAAATGTTCCTTTTATTTTTTCATCTGTATCCTCTATTTGTCTCCTAAATGACAGAGGATGACTAAGACTCCATGGGGTTTTTATTGTGCTTCTGTGTGTGTGTGTGTGTGTGTGTGTAGGAGGTACAGTGCTAATAGTCTCTCGCTCTCTCCCCCTCTCTCTCTCTCTGACAGACTAATGACTAGTTTGTGCTTCTGTCTCTCACGCTCTCTCTCTTTTCTCTCCCTCTCTCTCTCTCTCTCTCTCTCAAATAATT
>VUQG01021528.1:0-19588 GCA_015106755.1 Etia nguti | reverse complement strand
ATGCACTTTGGCAAAATTCACTTTTACGTATCATCTGTTTCATATTGTCTAATAAGCTTCATACAGTTAAGCACAATCACTACATGACAGAAACACAAGCTTAATCTCTCTTAATAAACATAGTACACATATGCAGTTCCACATGATTATTAACAGACAAAAAGAAAACATATTACTGATACAGAAATAGTTTTCTATACGAGATCACTGCAAAAAGTGCAGCCTTACCTAATGTCCACCCTACTGTTACTCATTTTGTATTAAATTTAAAAAATCTAGTTTGTATTGGTATGGCAAGCAGCCTTCAGTAATAGTAATAAATCACACAGCAATAGTACATTCATGTAGTTGTAAAAACCATGACAATATATTAAGTAATCCAAAGTATTCAGAATACGTTACTCTCATTGAGTAACTTAACAGAATATGTTACAAAATACATTTTGGGCCATTTATTTTGTAATCTTTAGTGGAATACATTTTAAAAGTAACCTTCCCAACACTGTGTGTCATTGCCAGAAGGTTTGCTGTGTCTCCTAGTTTCTCAAAGATTTACATTTACAGTTTCTATTTTTAATTTATCATGTGGTGTCAATAATTTTAAAAGGCAGTGAAAAGAAAGTGCTTGTTGCTCTGTTACATATGAGTAGAAAGTTTCCTGAATTAGATCATTGTATGAAGCAGTGCCTTACAATGCTTCAGACAATTTTCATTCAGTGCTACAAGCATTAAGGCACCTTTCAATATGAGCCTTACCTTCCCTTCTTGATGGTTTCTCTGCCAAGCAGAGGTCCAAGAACAGGATCTAGAGTTTCCTCCAAGTTCTCTATCAGAACCACATCACCTGCTGCCAGCGCTCTCTCTATGGCATCTAGGTACCTTTAAGGGACAAACAACAATGAATCTATCAAAATTCTGGTTATTATATGTCCAAAAAAACTCAGTACTGCAGTTTTCTATGAGGCTCTTACCCTCGCTGTCCGATGCGGATGACTTGCAGGTCTTCACCATATTTGTTTTTGATCCACTTGATGCCTTGCAGCTGGGGGTCCACCATGAGGGGCCAGCGTTGACAGGAAGTAAGAATGGTAGCATTCTCAGTGGACATCCTGTCAGCAGGTAGCCCCTCATTCTGCCATGTAGCAATGTCAGCATCATCAGTCAGCAACGTCAAAGGGTCCAGGTCAGGCGTCACTGGGATGGGAACCTTACACATGATTAGCATTTTTAATTAGTGTTTCCTAATGAAGTGTTTCAGTTCTTCTTCATGATGACTGACAGGTCACAAGTCACAGCAATGGTGCGTTATTAAAAAGGAACAGATAAACTTTTCCTCTAGTATTTAAAATCTATGTTCATCCTCAAAAGTCGACCGGCAACTGCTGTTAGAATAAAAAACATTGTGGTTTCCATGTAGAGCAGGATTACATATTGTGCATTTGTTGGGGACTATTTACAACTGCAAATGAATTCCCAAATTGGTAATCCTTTTTATTGATCATTATTAATAAATTGTATGTGATTTGTCATTAAACTTTGGTTAATAGCACAAATGCTAAAAAATTAAATCGAGAAAATTAATGTTTAATAATATTAATAGAAGAGCTAAACCATCAGTGAACAGTGAACATTATTATAACAGACATTTGTCTCAGTCAGAGAATAAAAAGCAATGCAACTATAAAACTTGTAAACTGTACTACCACTGATTTGTATTTGTGCCTCAGGACTTCTGTGAAAATTCTGCAGGGGTATTTTTAAGCACAAAAAACAGGCATTATATTGCTAGTTATGAATGAATGTCTCTACCTTCCTAGCCTGCTTTTCCCTGATTTTCTGAGCCTTACTACAGCTGAGACACAATGGCATCACAGTGACATTCCAGTTTAGTTTAGTTTTTCTTCTCTATTACCATTTATTTTCACTTGCAGTTTGATTTAACCACCAAAACTACGTAGTTAGGCATAAGAAATGATCGTGTTCTGGGTTAAAATATGTCTTTTAATCCTTCACTTTAAAAAAGGATGTTTAAGGGTGCCTATTGTGTCAAAATGTGATGGTCCTGCCTGGGTGTGAGACCCATCTGTCATCGTGATGGGTGATTCATGACACCAGACCACCTGAGATGCCATAGACTTTGACTAAACAGCCGTGTTTAGCACCTTGGGAATTAGAACAGCAATGTCCAACATAACTTTTTCTCAACTGGGCCTCCAGGCAAACAAATGTCCAAACTGGTAAATTCTCTTTAACAACCATTATTAATAAAACGATTGATCGCTAATGAAACTTTAGTTAAAGTTTCAGGGGTAAAGTTTTACTGACCTCCAAATAAAGCCAACCTAATTTATTTTAATAGTGCAGTTTTAATCTAGAATTATAGAGCATATTAGCAGATTTACATTAATTATATAAATCTGCAAATTTCTTTGAAACGAAATCTTTGAATATAGACTCAACCGCGCTGCACGAGAGAGAGGTGGATTGCTGTGAAAAGATCGCTTTCCTTCACATTTTAACAATCCAAACAGGTAGTTCAACGCAGAACTTTTACTGACATTTTAATGGGAAAATTGTAACAAAACACCGCTTGTTAGTGAGGGTTCATTTCAGCCAGTTTGCTTCACAGGTGGACTCGAATCATGGAAACACTATTACTGGCCCGAATAGGCTAGCAGCTGCCCAGTAATGGAACATTTACCAGTACCATTACAATTTGCAAGCAATAATAAATAGATAAACAACAGTGTATAAAATTTTATACCTGCAGTTGTTATTGTATCCTATCAGCCATGATACATGACCTAATTCAATATATAACTCATAAACTAGTCTAAGTGTTTTGCATAATACAAACTAATAACCCGTTGTAACTACTGAGTAAGCATTAATATCACTTAAGTCTGTTTTTTTAACAAAAGCTACTTATATTTACTCAAGTTATATTATTAATCATTTAAATTTGAACCATTTTATAAAATATATATAAAGTGCTAGCCACAAAAATAAACTGAACAGATTTCTGTTTTTTTCCACTGTACATTCAGCTGTGGGCAAAATTCCTAAAGTGCTGACATCACTAGCAAACAATTATTACATGCCGAGATAGAGTAAGACCAACAGGGCCCGCTGCAGATTCATTTCTGTGTTACATTTCAGTAAGATTTACAAATAAAGGTTTTCAAAGACTTCTGTGAGAGTCACAATTTTTGCAGTTTGGCTAATTCAGGTTGAAATAACACATAGCAAACCCACCTTCAGTTGACTGAGATAAGGCCTCCAGGTGCTGTTCATAAGCTGGACCCTGTAGCGTTTGGTAAAATATCCTAGGTAGGAGATGAAGGTGGTGATGAGGAGAACATCTCCACACAGAGTCCTTTCCTGCTTCTTGAAGTTCTCTACAGCCTCTGCCCAGCGAACATTCTCTGATGCTAGACCGCCCACCTAAACAGAAAATAGCAGCAGACGACTTTTTAAGATTTTTTTTTTTTCATTTTTCCCAATGAAATACATGTCATTCCATCATCTTCCCCAAAGCCATTGTGCAAAAAAGAATCAAAATCAAACGATGGCTGCTGCTGCCAAGGTGCCAAACCATGGATTTAAGGAAATCTCCAGAACAATGCCTTGCTACCTTTGAGTTATTTTTTTCCAGTGTCCCTCCAGGGATCAATAAAGTTCACCTTAATATCTTATGTCCTCTAAACTTCAGAGGCTGCACGCTCTAAGACAGACTGCAACTTCTCAGCACACATCACAGAAATACCGTGCACTTCAGCAGGTTGACTGCATTTGCACTGACATTTTGGATTGACTAGGCAATAAGCACAACCTCAACCCCCGTTTGTTGCTTCTGTCAGGTCTTTTAGAAGCTTTCTCTGAATAATTTAGATTATCATACTAGCATTGTCAACATTCATCTTTCCATTTTGCTGCTGTAAGCAGGAGATTTACAAACCAAAAGATGATTACAGGATTTATGTGTATATGTGAATATATATGTATGTAAATGTATTGCGGACAACCACACTAACACAGGACAAATAAAAAAAAATAATATAAATGTCGGTAAACTGTTCCACGATAAATATATTAATCTAAGTCACGGTTATAGACAAACTCACTTTTCACACTGGATTAATAAACATCTGTCCTAGCAGTTTTTCCAAAGACTAATTGGAATAAAGTTCCAGCTAACGCTTTAAGTTCTGTCATCATTGGTGACGACTTGATTAAATTATCCTCCAATGTGTTGGCAATCTAGGAACAAAGAAAATAATAATTACTGAATTGCAAAATTCAATTTATTTAAAAAGTCTGGTTGACCTTCTCCAAAATATCGGGTTATAGTCACCACTTATAATGACTAAGCTCTCATATTTTAACTACTATTAATCACTTTATCCATTTTAACCACCCTTTTTAATTAAACAAGCAGCATGATATATAAATGAACACAACGTTCTGATGGCTATGACAGATTTTTAAAAGGAGGCTCTTTGTCTGCAGACCATTTTCAATACACATCTTCTTGTGTATTATTAAAGGTGGCAGTTTTTCATATCAAATCATGGAGTAGACACCTGTGCAATATTAGACAATTTTGCAGAAGACTGAATGAAATGGTATTTATTAGGATAAAGATGTCTAGCGGTTTTTTAGCCTGTCAGTAAGTTGTGTATCCATTACTGAATAAAGACTTAGCTTCCAGCAGTTTAATTTTGCACTACTTAGATAAGTATCATGTGAATTGCTCCTAAGACAGAAAGAAATGTCAGAATCTTCTGATGAAGCCTTAAAAGCAGGTTGTCTGTAATCTGAGTTATGACTCAGAAAAGCAGTTGTGCTACATGACAAATCAGCAAGATAAATGATGGTTAAACAGTCAAATAAACTAATTACTCTTTTTACTGGAAAGTGCCATTACATGACTCGAGTCCAATTTGAACAGGCCAATCTGAGCAAGGTGCCTTGCTAGGCCCAGACAATCCAGCCCTGTAGTCAATGACTGAACAACAGTGGGTGACAAATCATGCCTGGAGCAAATGTTCAATATGATGCAGTCAGTTCATGATTGGTTGTCATCTATGCTTCCCTCCCAAGCAGCTCCACCTCACCTCACATGATATTACCCAATGCATGCATGTGGACTTTGGTGCTGAGCGCAGATTTTTTCTTTGTCGCCAAAAAAGAAAAAACACTCCAGCCCTGTATAGATTACAGAGACCTGCCAAAAAAGTATTCACTCACCAATCCAAATCATTGAATTCAGGTGTTCCAAACACTTCCATCACCACAGGTGTATAAAATGTATAAACGCAAGCATCCAGGCAGAATGGGTTGCTTTTAGGAGCTCAGGAGCAGTGAATTACAGTGTGGTACCATTCTATAGTAAGCTGTTGGTGGTATTATAACAAACTAGAAGCGGAATATCAGCAACTCAGCCACAAAGTGATAGTTCCCCCAAAGGTCACCAACTTGCTACAGACCTCTAAATTTCATGTGGCCTTCAGATTAGCTCAAGAACAGTGCACAGAGAGCTTTGTGGAATGGGTTTCCATCTGCTCAAAATCATTAGAAGAGCATCGCTGGCAAGTCCCTTGAGTGCTTCAATGCCTCATTGTTAAAAAAACAAAGTGTAATTTTGAGCTGCATCTGCATCTCTGCTCAAGTTCTGACCAAACTAGCGATTCTTTTGAGAAACAGGATCGCCAACTCTGGCACTCAAAACATTTCTGTATTATTTTATTTTATTTTAGCTACCTTGGGGAACACAAAAATCTAGTTTTTAATCTTATTTGTGTGTGAATGTGTGTGTGAATGGGTGAATGACTGAATGTAGTGTAAAGCGCTTTGGGGTCCTTAGGGACTAAGTAAAGATTATACAAATGCAGGCCATTTACCATTTATTTTGTTAAATATTTATGACCTACTAGTTTTTTACCTACGTTTTAGTTAAAATTAATAACCTTGATGGGCAATGTGGGTTGTCTGAAAAAGTAACATATCTTTTCCATTTATTTATACCAGTGGGACCACAACGGGATTTCTGTCAATCATGTGTTGTTATTATTAAATCATAAAACTGCACAAATAAATAGAAATTTATAACATTAATACTCTGTATGTACTCTGCAGCAATCCTATTTTTTTCCCCAAGACTTTCACAAGGAATCCAAGTCTGTATATGCAGTTGGCAGATGGCAGGAATAACTACAGCATGAAATAGCAGAAATTTCAGGCCTTCATTTATATCTGGCCCAAATAGCTTCTATGCTATCTCACATGGCATCAGCTCCTCTTCTGATTGTATTATCAGATTAAGAAAGTTTTGATATAGACATTGCATGTCACCTGTCATTTATTTTATTTTATTTTAAATCTATTTCCTCCCTATAGTTGATGGTGAAGAGGATGTGGCAGGTCTCTTCAGTCAGCGCCTTTGATATCTTTTTATGTGTGTTAGGCATAAAATCTTTGAAAACCACTGACCTACACAACAGACAAGAAAGAACCTGTAACCCAGGTACCCAGCAACAAAGGTGTTGACAGTTGTAACCTCAAAATGAAAAATATGACACAAATAAGGCTTAATTGGTTAAAAGTGGCCTTAGTCTAAATGCTACTAAACCTTATTAGTTTTATCAAAGATAAGACAAAATCAACATCAGATTTAAAATGCAGTATTGCAGTGTGCACACAACTGTAACTATGTAAGTGTATTTGTCTGTGGTAGTGGCTAGCTTAGTCTCTGCATGACTCTGCTGTTGCCCTCCTCACCAGACGGTTGGCCAGGGAAATGGTGTGCGCGGTTGATTCTGCTTCCTGTTGGCACTTAAGCTTGTCTGCAGTGGCCTTCTCAAACTTGGCTGTGAGCTTGGCCAGGTTCTCATTAAGGTGCTGAAAGGCCACAAACACACGTGCACACACAAAAACAGAGAAAAAATTGGCACTTGTTAAAGTACAGTGTGGTCATAACGAATCCTAAGAGACAGAGATTAAAGACAGTCAAAGTGTTTCTATGAAAGAAACTTAGGAGTGTGTGGAAAGTTGGGTAAAACTTATCATTAGTCCCACTATGGATTTATTTGGCATATGGAAGCAATTAGCGCAAGGACAAACAGGATTAATCGGTGGAGAGGCACACAGGTTCAGTAGATTAGTTTGAGGATTGCTAATTCCCCTTGGCTCCGAAGCCACTCTCCACTCAAGTGATCTGACTGAGGGCTTGAAAAATGACAGCGAGAAGTCACGCTGGATCTTATTAATAGTCGTCACTCTGCACTCTGCAGGTTTTGATGTAAGCAGCAAAAGCTGCTGCAGCGTACCGAACCCAGCACTCTGCTGGGGTTGTCTGATGCCCTGAATGTCAAACACCACTGAGAAACAATTATTTACAGCTGCTTTTGTCAATAGGGTTTTTAGGCTGACAGATTTGGTTTTAGATTAATGAACTGCAAAAGCCTTTAAAAGCAGTTGCATCAGCTTTGTATTGATGAAATGCTGTCGGTAGATCATTGCTGGAAGAACGTATGTGTCAACTGTCACTCAAGCGTTGGAAAAATAATTCTGAACTTTTGCTTATAGCTTCTGGTTGTTTCTATTTTATTTCTGTAGCACCAAATTCTTATTATAACTGCATATCTTCAGGTGATGGAGTTGTTGATCCTCACTGATCTCTCACGAATCTTTTATAGTGAGGTGCTGAGGATTTCTGACTTTCATAAGTCATTTTTCAACTCTCAGTCTCTTTTAAGTTTTAATACTTTTTTGCGTGTGTCACTGCGTTTGTGTCAAAGAAATGATAAGGCAGAAAACAAGAACATGCCTTCAAAGAACAGTACTCCATTCTTTAATAAAATGGTAATGCAATTTCAAAGAATATATCCTCTGGATTTTAGATATTGAAATTGTCTTCTTTTGAAACAGATACTTGTCAGGCAACAAATAAACTTTTCATTTCCTGTAGTCTCAGTTCAGTGCAGTGGCTTACATTGATTTTGCTCTTGATGGCGGCGAGCTTCTCTTGTGCAGCCGCCAGTTCTGCATTGGCCTTGCTTAGAGCCTGACGCTTGGGCTCCACCTCGCAGTAAACCTCATAGAACTTGACGATGTTTAAAACCCAGGAGCACAGACCCGCCGCTGCATATGACTTGGACGCCACCAGATCTGGCTGGAACTCTGGATCCTGGAGAAAAATTTATACATGTTGTCACATCCTACTTCCAAATTCAAAATGCCTTAATAATTTCTCAGGCTGTCAGCAAATATCCTGAAAACGATAACATAAAATTCATATTAAATTATGGTGAAACTGCAATACAAAATGTCTTTCTGTGTATTAATGTCAGGAAAGCTGTGTGGTATAGTTGCAGGCTTAACACTGTTGCTGGTGTGAAGTGAGAGAGAGTAATACATGATTTACCACGGTTGGACATTAGCAGGCTTCTCAAATACTTTAGCTAGCTTAACTTTTGTAACTTGGGTCTGAAAAACATCTTAAAAATACACAGTTCTACATCAACATCAGTTTAGGCCTGGAATAATTCATCAGAAACTACGTCGTAATGATGGTAGAAAATTCATAACCCAACTCATAAGCATGAGAGTCTAACAAGAATATAACTAGCTGTTTCTTTTTCTTGGTAAAACTTTGATATAGCTGCTTCCTCTGTCATTTAAATGTACACCAAGAATGAATATCAATTTACAAATGAGTTTGTTAGTGCAAAAAAAGTGCTGACATTGTTTACTATAGGGCTGGGTATCATCACTGATTTCTAGAATCGATTCAATTCCGATTCACAAGGTCCCGATTCGATTCGATCCACGATTTGAATCTGGGAAATTTTGCCTCAGACAGCCAGAAATATTATCTGAGCATTTATCAGTACTGACACTTGTGAGACTTCATCAGAGATGTAAGCATCACACCAGATGCCTTTGTGTCAAAGTAACTGAGGATAAAACACAGAAAAACTTGAAGGAGATTTTCCTGGCCTGGCTTTTTATAGCAGATAACCTTAAAAATATTCTGCAGTAGAACAAAAACGGAAGAAAACCATGAATCATCATATGAACAGAAAAGTCACAGAGGTTTTAGACACAGCTAAGCGTTTTGCAATTTGGCATAATTTTAAAAAGTTTAAATTTCTTCAGTATTGAACAGCAGAAATTAGGCTTTCTTGTCGGGAGTCATTTTAAAAAAACAACAACGGCAGACTGGTGGGTAATAAGCAAGCGAATAATGCAGAAAACAGAGATTTTTAGATGGGAAACTGTTCTTGAAATACCCTGAGAGAGAGAGCTGCGCAGGAAGTGTGATTTTATTGTGGTGGAAGCAAAACAGCAAAAGTGAGAGGGAATTCATGACGATGTTTATGTGAAGTGAAATGTGAAGCTTAGTTTGGATCTTCTTTTGCTGCTGGTTCAGTCAATATTGTTTGGAGAGAGATAAAACCTGCAGCTTCAGAATCTAGCGCAAAAAAAGACGCAAACACAAAGCGCGGACCCGACGCATCAGAATCAGTGAGATGTCGGCTTTCAGCCCCGACGGCGTGTCTGTATATGTGCTGTCAGGTGAGAAAGCCGACATCTCACTGATTCTGATGCGTTGGGTCCGGTCTTTGTGTTTGCGTCTTTGTGCAGAATCCGTTTACCTGCTTTCATTTACTGTTTTAGCTGTTTGGTGTTATCCTGTGTAATTTGATCCGCAGCAGCTATTGTGGCTGAAGGATACAGGATATTATTGGATTCTCAAACACACAGTGTCAAAAGGTAATCAGTGATAATGAAAGTAAAATTATTTGGTGCACAGGCAGTTAGAAGATTAACATCTATGTGTTTTTTAGACACAACATTAGCCAACAGCCGATCCAGTGAAGCTAGCAACAACTTTGAGCTCTGTGTGTTTATGGTCATGGTTTTTCTCAGTTTGAACTATTTTACATGTTTTTCTAAAATAATTAATTTTTTTTATAAGATACAGAGATTAATTTCAGTTCAACAGTTCCAGGAAATGAGTTCCTATATAGGGAACTTAAGCTCCACTTTACCTTTATTGGCCACACTGACATACCTCATGTTTGCTCCACTGAACTTCATCATCAGGGCGGCTGTTAAATTTGTAATGCTTAATTTACTAGCTGATTTTCTCTCTTTGTCATTTCAACACTTGGCAGCCATAATGTGCCATTGTCATTGTAATCACACCCCTACTAAATTTATGACTTATTAGTTGAGCTTGCCATGCGGCAGACATTGCACTCTGAACAGTGTTAGCAATGACTTCAATGAGTAAGGGCTAATTGAACACTTACCTGCAGGTAAGGCTGAATGGCCTTAAGGCAAGCCTCTGGGATGTTTTCCTTGTTGAAGTTAATCAAAGAGTCCAGGAATGTGTCCACTTTGGCCATCATTACCTTTGCAGCCTTCCAGCTGCGATCCTTTGGGACTTTGCCACCAGGTGCCATCAGGACCATGACTGCTGCTGTGACGTTGGTCACTGCTGCCACTGGAGAACCAAATGACTTCAGCTCAGTCAAGTTGTTCTGATGTAGGGAAGACAGACAGAATCCTTAATGAAAAATGAAAGCTGTGATCGAATTGAGTTTATATAAAATTACTTGTCTGTGGTCTTCCGGGAAGAAAAGAGAGAAAGTGGAAAGGATTAGAATAAAGACAGAAGAACCTGTGCTGACTCTGAGAAGACAACAGAGAATTCTAATTAGGGCATCTTTAGAGAGCTCTAAGCAGTGATTGAACTGTCTGTTCTGCTTGTTTGAACATAGAGCACCTTTAAACAGAGAGGGTGTTTTTGAATATCCCCCAGGATGCTCATAAACCTACATGGGATGCAAGGATAAAGTAAAATGTCTGCAGAACACAGAGAAGACATTATTTTGGGAAAGACCTGGCTAAATCCTCTGACTAAATAATCTTCTACACAATTCAAGGCTTGTGTGGACATAAGTTATTCCACTGAAGCTGGGAAAATGAAATCAAACAAATAAAAAAGACCATAACCAAGCAAGAAAAGTATGAAGTATGAAGCAAATCAATAAGTTACAGCAGGGGACAAGACAGTAACTGACCTTATTGAGAGTGTTAAGGGCATCCTGAGCAGCAAGCAGAGCTGGTTCAGCCTTAGCTAAGTCCTCTTCACAGTCTCTTTGTTTGCCGCTGACTACCACAGCAATGGCAGCCACTTTTTGTTCTTCTTCATCAGCCACCGCCTTCTCTTTGGACATCTTCTCAGTTTCTATCCCAACCTCCTGGGGCCAGCACACAGAATTTATTGCTAGGTTAACATGTAAAGTGGCTTAATAAACACAACCACTCTTTAATTAAGCAAAACTGGTATTTTAAACTGTAAAAAGACAAATCAAAATTCCAAGGCATTTAACAGCTTCTAAACTGAGAACAAAGAATGCTCTGAGAAACAATGTGCAGGATGCTGGTGTTTTTCCTTCTCACTAATTTGGCACTGACACATTACAGAAGTCACTGAAGGTAAAAAGAGGTTTAAGCCCAACTTTCTCTGAATATCTAATATTTTACTGAGCAGTTACAGCCAATACTAGAAATCCATCCGTAGCTGGGACCCTGCTTCTGATATGACAGTGCTTAATTAAGATTTATTTAACATCATATTTCATTTCTTTAAGCACTACAAGAGAAATTCACTCCCAAAATATGTCCCAAAACACAGATAAGTGTTTTCTAGAGGTGCTGGTGTTATATATGTTCTTGCCTGTATAAGCTTGTCAGCATCCTCATTCTTCTGCTTGAGTTCCACTTCTTGAGCAGCCAGCTTGGCCTTGAGGTCATCCACCTATCAGAAGATGAGACAACGGAGAGCGGGAGGTCAGGAGGATTTGCCTGGCTGAAGATCTGGATAAATGAGATCTTCAACCAGTCAAATCCTTGTTAAATGGAAGAAGCACAACAACAAATTTTTGAGAGTAGTATATGCTTTGTTTCTAAGAGTTACAAAGAGATGAGTGCCTACCAGCAAATCTGTAGGCAAGAAACAAGATTTTTTTAAGAATGAAATTGAACAGACTAGCATTTATATGCGGTTGTTCTATTCTTACTGACCACTAATCTCTATATTGCTCTCTTCCACAGCATGTCTTTGCCCTGTCTTCCTCCCCTCACCCCCAAGAGGTTTCTAGCTGTTAAAAGGGAGTTCTTCCTTCCTGTTGTCACCAAAGCACGCACTTACTTACTTACTTACAAGCACTGTTTTCTTTGTATTAATCTAGGATGTTGACCTTACAATATAAAGAGCCTTGAGGCAACTGTTGTTTTCATTTCGCACTCTATAAATAAAATCGAACTGAATTGAATAGTTTAAATCAGTGAGGAAAGCTTTTAGTATAGGTCTGTACAGGATTCACACCCAATACTACAACCTGGCTGTGATTACAAATAGACAGAGTCACTGCGGTGCATGTAGAGAGCCCTGTTAAACTTTTTTTGCTGAAACACCACCTCAGAGCATCCAGTTATTGATCCATCCAGTTCACCAGCTTCAGCTTTTTAATGTTAAGATAGATATCCTAACACCACAAACATGATACTAGCATCAGTCTATTTCTCCAAAAAAGAGTCACTGCTGAGATGTTGAACTGTTCCTTTAAGTAAAACATGAAACAGTCTCCAGTTTACATAAGTTGAAAGGAAAAAAGTAACACAAAGATTAAGATGAAGGGAACAATGACTTGAGCACAGAGGCGGGCTACTGACAATAATCTATTTCTGTCTCGTTAAATGGTCTTGCAATCAGTGTGCATATCATTAAGACTAATGAATCTGTCACTATCACCTAACTGAATCTCTCAAGTAGTTTTGAAGGACTGATCATTTTGTTTTTGTTGTTTGGATCATCGTTGGATCTTTATTATTTATATGATTGCTGATTGAGCTCAATAGCATCTTAACTAAAATCTAAACATCTCAGTTCTTCAAGGCAATAAATATGATTCTATGTCTTATGAGAGTCAAACAAATAAGCTTCACAAAGGAGACTAAACATTTGCAGATAATATTTTGTTCCCTATAGGATTGTGCCATGGATCATGCATGTGACCTTTATTCCATTGGTGAAAAAAATCGTAACCTGTCCAAGCGGATAAAGGGGCAGACAAAAGATGAACGGCATGCATATTTTGAAAATACAAAAGCTTCAGGACTGGAGCTGCTATCAGCACACACACACACACACACACACACACACACACACACACACACACACACACACACACACACATACAAATGAATAGACCAAAGACGATCATAAAGAGAAATTAAAGCTGTTACAAACTCCTCATAACTCCCTGACAACTAGGGTTCTACATTAACGTCCAACTCCATCAAAACATTGCACTGGGGAAATAAAAACAGACTGTTTTTCATGCTTGTCTTTCAGCTAATTAACAAACAGAAAAATCAGGCCTGAGGGAAGACGGCCCTTTTGGGTTGCGACAATTCTGTACAAAATATGCAGTTGAACATTAGACGAGCACCAAGTGAGCCATCAACATGATGAATAGGTGGGGTGGGGGTTGGGCAAAAGAGGGAGGATGGGAAGAGGGAGAGGGGCGAAAAGGGACCAACTAATTGGTGAAAGACATGCGTGATATTCAATATATCTGCGCTGCTTCGGTGTTTATGTACTGCAGATGGAAATCCAAGTAGGAAAAACATGTCTCTGTGTCCCTGACTGTCTGTATAAAACAGCCCACTCTCACTCCCTGCAGCTGGAAATGTAAATTAGAACAACCATTTCTTAAGGCGAGATAAAATTCAATACAAAACCAAAAGACTATACCCATTCATCCAAGTGCGATGGTTTATGGACTCAAAACACACGTTTAAATTCAACAGAGTTTGGGATTTCAGTGTTGGCTTACATTGCTGTGTGGACTAAGTATAGCTTCATTCATGCAACAAAAAGACATCTGGCTGTTTGTGTGTTAAGGGAACGGGGTGTCTAATGTTTCCAGTTATTATCCATATAAGATAAAACCCTCCCTTTTCTTTTTCCCAGTGCAAATAGCTGTCAGGAGTTAGCTGCTTTTGGTAGGAGCTTAGTTTAGAGCGATTACATGACACACCTCCACACTGATTTGAACAGGAGAATTACTGCAAAGACATACTTATTGCTACAGCTATGATTAGTCATACTACACCTTTTATTTTTCATTTTGCTATCATTACTACAATGACCACTATTTGTCTAACTATACTCCTACTTGTACTTGTCTATCTGTACTATTTCTTGTACTACTAATGGTCTTGCAGCAACTATACAATATTACTCTATATGGTCACTGTATCAGAATACTGATTAGATTCTTTAACATGAGACACTGTATGCTGGTTTCCAGACCAATACAGATGGTCTGTATATAGACTAGTAAATACTAAAAAAGAAAAAACTTGAATGCTATCACGCAATTAGAATGTAACAGATCAAGATAAATTACCTATTGTCATGCATTTTTTGATCAAATACTGGCTGTTGTGTATACCATAAGTCATTTAGTTGTTCACAAGGAATGCTCTGGCCCCTTATTAGTAAGCCTCACAGAACATGTAGATATATAATGCTAGACAAAATAAATTATTTTCTTTAATCTACTTTAGCAAAACCTACTATATCAGCTGCTAATTTATCAAAACTACTACTTCCTACTGCAACTGGTACACATTCTACTAATACTTCTACAACTGCTACTACCAGAACTCGCAGTACTTTGACTACTTGTATTAGTACTACTTATACTAGAAGTAGTACTACAGTTAGCATGCGATATTACTTCAGCTGGTATTACCACAGCACACGCACAAAAATGTCACAAAGCAAACTAAAGTAACGAAAGGTAGAAATCCACCTCTGTAAAACTGAAGAGGGAAAAAAAATCATGAAACTAATGTGTTCTCTGGGGAGCAGATGACTCATACACACACACATACCCACATACTGTATACACACATGCAAACACACACACAAAGATCCCTCGCTTGCCCTTCCGGTCGTTGTTTATCATGACCGCAGCAGCCCCTGGTGAGCCACGGTTTCTCTTGCACAGAATGTTAAATAACAGTACTTATAATAGGGCAGCCATCAGTGTGAATGCACTAACAAATACAGGGTGCACTAATGGTGGCTTGCTGCTGTAAAGGGTGTGCTCTCTAACTAGAAGGCTCCTCAATTATTATAAAACCCCTCCATATATTTCATATATGTGTCTGTGTGGTTGCGTGTTTTCATGTGTGTGCTTGCATGTGTGTGTGCATGTGTGCTAGTCTGTTCCTACAGTAGAAAACGGGAAACAAAACTTTGCTCTGTGGCTTTCAACACTAACGTCACTTGTTTATGGGGTGTTTATGTATGTGTGATCTTGTGCGGGTGGAAAAGTGTGGGCCTGTTTATGCAAAGCACTGGATATGCATGGTATGTAACGGTGAAACTGTGTGTGTAGGCCTGTGTGTGTGTGTGTTAGGCTTTGCATTTAATCAACAGGTTTAGTATACCCACTATCATTAGGGGTGCCTCACACGCAGACTTTCTGTTACATTATTCATATACCATATCGCTCTTCTGAAAAGGTTTAGAGATGGGAAACATTTAAACAAATTGATCCAGGTGTATGTATTAAAGAGGGAAACATTATGATTTGGATAAACATTTCGTAATACAAATGAAAAAACAAAAATTAGCCAGGTATTTGTCTGCTCCATCTATGGTTTATTAAGATTAACTGGCTGTCTATGGCACACAGAACAAATGGCCACAGTAGCAGTAAGGAGTCTAAATCTACTGCTGTTATTAATACAACTTAACTATTACTACCATTAATACTGCCCTTAGTCTTGCCACTTGTGCTACTTCCACCACTATGTTAATTATATATATTACTTCTACTATTGCTAACCCTAACCCTTTATAATGATGTCACACTATTGAGCATTCGTAAGGTATTAGCAAATGCTTAATTAATCATGTATATATATCATTCTTAGTGTGTCATTCAAAAAATACAGATATGTTTATCCATCTGTTGCTGTTACATCATGTACAGCTATCACTGCTACTACATCCCTGCTAGTAAAGATATCTGGAAAATATAAGAAAATAAGATGTATTTAATTTTATAGGCTATGGGACAATTTATTAGATGGTGGAAATTAGTGCACTGATGCAGTTGCAGGGTTTGCAATGCCCTACAATCCACAATGATGCAACTAGCTCACTTAAGTAATAACCAACATTCTACCAAGGTCAGTGCAAATTAGAGAGTCAAAAATCTGCATACCCAGTGAGGGAGTGGAAAGGAGAGAGTGGAATCGCTACTAACCAAAATAATCTAGTGTAAGGCAATTCTCTCTGAGAGTGCACAGTGCATAGGGTTCTGAGGATTGGGAGTCAGGTGGAGTGCTGGATTTAGTCAAAGGAAAGCTGCATTATTACAAACTGTTCCACCCTGTGAACCTGAAATCTGCGTAGAACAGCTGACCTGTATGATATGTAGAACAACACCAAACATGATTATGAGTGATCACTGTTACTATGTTACTGTGCCACATTCCCCTTTTTTTGTAGCACACAGCAACATTCAGGCATAAATCTAACACACTTACACATATTTATTAATAGCTGAATTTTCCTAGACATTTCACTTTTCATCATTACAGATTACACTACATTACAGATTACAGTGTGCACACTGCTGAGAAAAAGACAGCTCAGTTCAGTTAATTTCTGCTCTCTTTCATGAAAACCCCAGTATTATTGGGGCACAATAAGTGGGGCTCACCTCTAAACATTTAGCATGAGAATTGAATGAAGGGTTTTAGCCAAAAGTTTGGCCCTGCTCTAACAGCTTCTGATAACATCTCCCCCTCTTAAAAAAGACACCCCTAGTAGCAACCATCACAGGCACCTTAGGCATAAGACATGCTTTTTTTGGAATTGGATTTTGTGGAACTTGCAGTAAATTTTGTGCCACAAACTCTGTAAAACACATTTGCATGGTTCATGTGAATATTCTCCTGGAAGAAAAACTCTTACAACTACATATGCGATAAGGCTAGCTGCAAAAATAATCCTGTCCACAACTTTCACTCACAAAACTGACACTGTGCATCTTAGGTAAATCCAGTAGTTTTTTTTTAACACCAAAAGGTTTTGCACTGCCACAGTAAACCTGTTCCTAAATGCTCCTCCTTCTTTAGACTTGTAATGCAGAGGTATTTTTCACAGGCTCTTGTCGTTTAATTGACCTGAATAAAACAACAGGCTAAGCACAACTTGTGGTGGATTAGATGTATTTTGTAGTCCATCTTCTGCCTATTGTAGTTTCAACCCAGCAGACACCCAGAGTCACGCTCTTAAGGAGACTAGTGCTAGGTTGCTCAGATTTTCAGTGCATCACTCTTCTCATCTCCTAAGTCCTTATCAATTCTCCTACCCACCTTTCTTTGACCTTGATGACGTCTTTGATGAAGGAGATACTTTTGAAACATGTTCATAGTCTGAGAGCTTCTTTCTGCCTGGCTCTCAAAGGTCAAATGGCATATTGGCTATTTTAGGCCAGAAATAATGCTTCAGTTATAGCACAAACACTGTCACAGCTTTAACTATGACCTATGGAAGAAAAATAAAATTGCTATAATAACAATAAAAACCAAGAGAATTAGGATAAAGCATTAAAAAAAATGCTTAAGAGGCAGAAAAAGTTAAAGGCAAAAACAGAAACAAGCTCATATTTTCATACATAAAAACATAGTACAAGGCATAAAAGAGACTTTTAAATAGTTAACATACAGTCTGGTGGTAACTATAAGCTGTATTATGTAAAATAAAATATTCAAACTATTAGTTAGTCAGGACATTGATTCATTTTTTAGAGACTGAATACTAAATTCCAACAAGAAGAGATGCAGGAAAAAAGAAAAGAACACTCTTTGACTTTAACCTGGACCTTGAAGCAGATAATGGCCTTACCCAGCAAAGCCCTTTTTAACAGCATAGAGCTGAGTGATGAAACTGGTGCCTTGTTATGTAAAGTCTCATATGTAATTAAAGATACTTTGACATGGATTCTCAAAGAAATTCACAAGTGCAAAGAAGTTATGATGATACTGATGTGGGAGCATCTGGTCGTTGTCAGTATCCAGGATGCACGAGTCTGCACAAACTAATGATGAGCTACAGCTCGGGCATGGAAGTAGTGCAATAAGGTATTGTTGACAAACACACCTATAGGTGTGTGTGTGTGTGAGTAAGAGAGGGAGAGAGAGAATTTGGACTTTATTTTCCACATCTGCTGCAGTTGTGCCTTCAGCCCCTGGTACTTCTTTGTGCTCCTTCTTTCTGATGCAACCACCACTATGTCTAGTTGGTTGACCAGCTACCAACCAGATATAGGTTGGTGGTTGGTAGCTGGGGCACCTTGTCTGTCTGTGTGGCACCTTTGCACAGCCGGCAACTTAGGCCCTGTCAGCTGTGGTACACTTCTGCATCTATGGATCAGAGCCAGTGAGTCAATGTTTCGCTCAAGCATACAGCTTGATAACATTCATGTATAGGAAGTGGCTGAAAGTCACTCCACTCTTGAATCTATATCAGTATCCAATCTTTGCATTGAGTTGGCTTAGGGGTTTGAGACCTATGCATAACAACTGTGGGGACAGTGTATTATTTTGGTATATGCCACACTTGATGGTGACTTATGCGATTGCTTTGGAGTTGTGCATTAATGCATTAGCTTTATACAGTGTAAAGCCCTCTAATATCCATGTGTGGGGCATTGGGTCGTAGGCTTTCTTGTACTCAATCCAGCCTAGTGTTAGAGTCCTGGTGTACCATTCATAAAATACATGAAGCCACTATTGATAAATGACTTTTTAATCACAAGTTGTGAGCCAATAAGTAAGGATTCCTTTGTTTAAATTCCTTTCTGGCTCAAATGTGGACCATAATTTACCAAGTCCAAATGTCCTGCTGTATTTAGTGAAGACTTTAAACTACTACTAGAGCCCATAAAGAAATCAGGAAAAGTGTCTACTGAGGTTAAAGAGCAAGGAAGCAAGGAAACAGAGCAGCCGGCCCTGTTGGCCATTAGAAAAAACAAAAGAATGCAGGTTTGAGACACTTCTGTATTGCAGCCTGGTAGAGTTTGGAACTGTACCAGGCTGGAACAGTTTTGGTATTGATAGCTAATTTTTCCCTTTCATGACAAAGACTTAATTATAATGTACAGCTTTCTTGGAAACGTTATTAAACATTTTATATCTTTAACATTCTTAGCTTATCCCCACTTTATTGTTTAGAACTTTTCAATTTTATGTTAACTTTTTTTTTCTTTACTATACAGTCACACTGTATCTCATTTTAATTGATGCTGCTTGGCCTGCTGCTTGCTGCTTGGCAAATTGTGTATTTATTCCAAAAAGAAAGAAAGATAGATAGATAGATAGATAGATAGATAGATAGATAGATAGATAGATAGATAGATAGATAGATAGATAGATAGATAGATAGATAGATAGATAGATAGATAGATAGATAGATTTA
>VUQG01021527.1:31175-47210 GCA_015106755.1 Etia nguti | reverse complement strand
TCGTGATTCATATTTAAGGTATTTTTAGTTAACTTTAATGAAATGAAATGCACTAGTCAGGCTGAGCTCCAATTCTTTATTTTAAGTATATTATTTACAGAAATATTGTGAGTCTCAAAATTGACAGTATTTTCAACCGCAGTAGGAATTATTTTCATATCTTTAGAGAAGAAAAAACAAACCCGTGATTAGAATTTAAGACTTCCAACTGTGAATTACAAATGTTAAAATTGAGTTTCAATGAGAAAAGACCTTTCTGATTTGGTTATGTTCTGCAGTACAAGCCGGCTGCCGACGTCTGAGGCAGCGAACACCGTCATTCCCAGCTAAACAACTTCAGTGTAATAACAGAACTGAAAGGATGATATTCAGCTTATTTTTCTTTGAGAAGATTTCATGCGTACTTCTGCAAAATTCTACTGAGATGAAAAATGAAAAAGGATTTACAGGGTTTGGGGTTTTTTTTTACTGAAGTAGTTATCTGGTAACACTGCATCAACATCAGACCTGGATATGTAAGACTAATTAAAAAAGTACAGTAAGTCCAAAATTCCCCTCATCAGTGCCTTTTTCAGTTTAAATTCTGTAAATCTGACCAAATTAAACATGCTTGAAATTCATTATTAATCTCTCCTACCTACAATATAAAAACAAATTAGAAAAAAAAAGAAAATGACAAAGATTCTTCAATGAAAAACAGCATTCTCAAATCAACCTAAAACATAACAGAGATTCATAGTAGAGTAAAACATTGAACACAGTGTAGGACTGAAATAAATAGGGAAACAGGGATGGATAAATGTGACAATGAGCTGAGCTCATCAGTTTCCAAAGGTACGATTGTCCATGGTTATGTAGAGGACAGATGGGTCAGGAGTTCTCAGTTTCACAGTAAGAGTGTAGAGGAGTAGATGAGAGTCATCAGTCAGCAGCTGGATGGGACAGAGGATGTGTGTGTGTGTGTGTGTGTGTAGTATTATTACTAGGAGTGACTGTTTCCTTCAAAATTTGAATGACTACAATCCATAGACCAAAAGGAAAGACCTTAAGACTGCTTGACCTTGTTCTTTTCCTGATCGTTGATGTGCTGTTCCTCTCTGCTGTCCTCTCTTTCTGGCCGGTCATCACTCTGGCGAGCAATGAGCAATCGGCAGGTGAGCAGAATGCCAAAGACTAGAGCGTGGGCGTACCGTTTCAGGGGGTCTCCTACTAGCTGGTGAAAGAAGAGCACAGCCAGCATGACAAGCAGCAGCAAGAAGTTGGCTACATCCTTCGGCCGGCCCGGCACGAGGGTGAGAACCACACCACAGCCCACCTCCAGAGAGCCAATGATCTTACGTAGCAGGACTGAGCTGATCCCGATCTTCTTCAGGCCGGGCAATGCTTTGGCATAACTCTTGTATGCCCTTTTCTAGAAAGAGAAAAATAAATCTTCATGAATACCTATAGTGTTTAACTTTGGCCTACAAACTGCTATGAATGTCCTTTAGTGAGGCCATGTAAGGACCAGGTGGAGTCACCACACTCAAGTCAGCAGGTACAACATCTAAATGACAGTTTATCATCACTGTGGCTGCACAATGACTCTCCAACCTATTGCTCACTATTGCTCACTGCTCAAGAAAACCTGCAAACTCATGCAAATATGATAAATCAGTGAGCTTGGGTATGCAGTAATTAAACCAACAGGCATGCCATCTATGATCTTCCACAGGATAGTTCAACATCAGCACCCGCAGGTGCATCTCACAGAAATTGCTCGAATGCGCCGCCATTGCTCTCCAACTGCTAAGTTCTCTCTCTCTCTCTCTCTCCCTCTCTCTCTCTTTAGGAGCTACAACATATTAATTAGGCTATAAAAACCAATCTCTTGCTTCCAAACCTGTTAATTATCCCGCATGTATGTTTGTATCTTTAAGCTGAATTACAACATGCTTTAAGAAGAATGAAAGAGGAAGTGCTTTCATTCATTCATTCATTATTCATCCATATTCAGCCAAGGTTAGGCCATTTAAACTATTTTATGTATCTGTTTAAATGGTGTTACAAGGATGACTGCTAAAATAATTTGAGGCTTATTCTAAAACACGGTGGCTTAGCATGCGTGCTAAAAGTATTATTGCAGGCAATAATAGCGGGTCTAAACATTTGTATAACCGTACAGGACTCTCCACTGGGAAAATAAGCAACACACAGGCCTATTAAAAGAGCAACCCAGCATCTGAAAGACTCATTTTCCCGTCCTTTTACTATTTAGGTCAGCTTCCCCACACATTGAGTCCTGTAGCCACCGCAGAACAATGGCCTTTACCCCCCCAAAGATGGGGACACTTCACGGGTAAGACTCAACGCTACTCACCATTTCGTCGTATGCATCTTTGCTTAGTCTCGGGGTGAGCTTAATGGTCCCCATAAACACGAAAAATAAACCCAGAGCAAAAGAAAGGGCCACAATGGTTATTGTCCTTGGTGAAGCCATTTTTCGCTACCGTGCATGCGGCCGGGCGCTTCCCGCTGAGCTGAATGAAAGTCGGACCGTTTCCCAGTGAAGATGCGCGAGGGGGATGGGCTTCTGGATCTACCACAAAAATGGCGACCGGGTCCCTGCCTGCTCCGCATCCAGCAGCGGGGGGGGCGGGGGGGGGAGCTGTGAGAAGACCAACTTCTCATTTTAGTTTAAGAATAAGATTAAAGGGAAGGGACACACATCCTACGTGAAACACCCATAGTGCTGAATTATGGCATTAGCTGACATGGAATATGTTTTTACAGTTTGCCAAGATAAAAGCTCTGGGTTCAAGTTGCTTAACAACAACTTTATATATGAGTTTTGTGCCTCTCTGAGATTATAACGAAAAGAGGTAACTTATATGAAACCCACTTCTGTGCTGTATGCTGAGATAGATGTTTGCATGCATCATCATGGCCATGAATGACATGGTAATTTTGTGCTTTTTCCAGGGTGTGAATGATTATGCAGCATGCACCTTTAATGATTTTTAAAAGACAACAAATGGGTGCACAGACTTGAAGCTGTTTAGGGTTTGCTTGAATCTAGAAAGGGTCAAAAGTATATATTATGTAGACTCAAATGTAAACATACACCACCACTAAAATTGGCTTAAATGTTCCTTAACAAGTTGCACCTCCACCAGAGGTGTTGTTGTTGATGGCTCTTGTTGTTGATGGCTCCCAAGAGCCATCAACAAGCCTCTGGCATAGTTCTGGCGGGATATTTGACCACTCTTCCTGGGAGAATTGATAGTTCATTTAAATTGGTTGGTTTCCTGGCACGGGCCCAGAATCAGAATACTTTATTGATCCCTAGGGGAAATTATGTTTTTTTATGTTTTTAAATTTTAAGTGCAGTCCACAAATTCGGTAGGGTTCAACAGGGTTGAGGTTGAGAAACTTAAAGTTGGCCTGCTTTATCCATTCCAATACAAGTTTTGATGTGTGCTCGGGTTCATTGTCCTATTCGAACACCCAGCTGTGTCCAAGTTTCAACCATCTAGGTGCTGATTTGAGGTGAAGTTGAGAGGTGGCTCTTCATTACTCCATCCACTTTGTGCTATGTACCAGTATCACTGGCGAAGAAAAAACAGCCTCAGAACACGGTGCTGCCACCATTATGCTTGACAGCTGGTACAGTGTTGTTAGGTTTAAAAGCCTCCCCTTCACTCCTACTAACATACCTCTTGTCATTTTAGCCAGATAGTTCAGTCTTTGTCTTGTCTGACCATAAAACGTTTCTCCAGAAGGCATTTGACTTATACATGTAGGCAGCTTCAAATTTCAGTCGAGCTTGAAGGTGTTGATTTTGTAGCAGGGGCTTCTTTCTCGGTCGGCACCCTCTCAGCCCATGGTGAAGAAAAACTTGCTTCACTGTCGACAGTGACGCTGGTGTTCCAGCAATTTCCATTTCATAACAGGCTTGAGCCTTCCTGGTCCCTGGGTTGCTCCTGAACATCCTAACAAATTTTCTCTCATCACTGGGTGACAATTTGGGTCTTCTTCCTGACCTCGGTGAAAGTCACATCTAAAGGACTTATACAATTGTACATCTTTTTGGTGACCAATGAGGTCTTTACAGTCCAGGATAGACCAGTATAAGTCCACACAGTCACCACTGATGTAGAGGGGGACCTGTTCTGCACTGACATATTCCTGATGTCAAAGATGATTTCCTTTGTTTTTCTGGTGTTCAGTGTCAGGTTGTTTGCTGAAATCTAAACTAACAATTTCAAGATCTTATCTTTTTAGGTAGACTTGTCCCTTTCTGAGATGTGTCCACCAACTGTGTTATCATTTAGTAATGGTGGTGTTACTGGTATGGGCTGGACTGCAGTCATGGGTGTAGAGAGTAAAAATGGGGATCACTGGTCGCACAAAGGACAAAAAGGAGAGCAGTTGTAGAGTTTTATAGGGAGTGGTAGGAATGATTTCCTGAAGTGTTCTTTATGGCAGCAGGGTTCAATAAGTCTGAGCGTGCTGAGGTGCTCTGCTCCCTTCTGTAGTGTGGAATGAAGTGGGTGAGATGAGATGAGATTTGACCACGATGGAGAGCAGTTTGTCCAGTGACCTCCTGTCCCTCACTGACTGAAATGCCTCCGGATTCTGGGCAATAATGAATCCACCCTTGTGTATTAGTTTGTTGGTGCCGCTGGCATCTCTGATACTGCCCCCCATCAGACAAAAGGAAAATAAATTCCACTTTAAAAATGTGGTATGATTGCAAACTGATGATTGTTTTAACATCAGCTTTCAGTGAGTGAACCACTGACAGGCTGTCAGTGAAAGCTGCACTCAGCGATTTGCAAACTGTGAGCAGCTGTGGAAGTGAGACAGTCCTGCCTCCTGTGGAGGACATGGCTGCTACTGCAAATTCTTTTTTTCACACATCATATTTGCACATGTTAAAGAAATTAGACATGAAATGTTAACACAGAGCTCTTTCACTTAGTAAGTGGATTCTGCAGCTGTTTCCTCTCGCGTTAACTGGCAATTTTCTTTTGTCTGCACAGCTCTAGAAACAGGATTTTTGTAGATATTAAACATTGAGTTACAATTAAATGAAAAATAAAGCATATGTTACTAATGTTGCAGAGCTTTGGCATTTGATGATCAGAGCCCTGGGTGGCATTTTAGGATCCTAAAAAGAAAAGCTTCCCTAAATATCCCTTTTATATCGTCACTAGTTTCTCTTACCAATTGAACAGGTTTTTATAAAAGGCCAAAGAGATATCTGTTTAATGTAAAATGTGAGTGTATAGTCAGTTTAATTTACCATTCCACCACTCCTTAAGCGAACACCCATATTTCTATGAGAGCTGTTCAGCTTATTTCATCCTATTTGATTGTATTTAGTACACTTTTCTCCTTGCAGTAATAATCCTTTGACATATTTCAGGACAGCATTTTCACCAATGAAATATATCATACTTGAATGCCATTGCATATGATGAAAAGGTCCTAAATTCATCAGTAAGTAATGAGGAAACCACAAGCTTCATCATAACTGATGATCAGGATCACCGAACAACTCACTATTATCTTCATCTTTTGTTCCTTTAGTAGGTTTTGCTGAAAGCTGTTGAAGTGCAGCTGATATGGATGAAACTCACAAATCATTCTGCCAAATCCAGAAACTGCAGCGCTAAGTCTCAAATCTGTCGAGCAATCTGGTAAACAGTTTCTCCAGATGGAGGAAAGGTGGAAAAACGCATGACTAATTATCAAATGACACCTAAAAGTACAGATTCAGCACCTTCTACTACATTTAAACCGTTCAACCACCTCATCTTCACACCAGTTACCATCACGTGAATGTTTCTGGACTGTGGGAGAAAACAGAGGAGGATCGTGCAGCCGCTGCCCAGCACGAGCCAGTTTTCTGAAATTATGCAAATGTATTAACAAATGTTTATTATATAATATATACTGGTGTATTATGCAAGTGATCCATTCAACAGTATGCAGAACGTTCCCCAGTACACAGTTTATTGTGGGAAAATGTTTAAACAATAATTACAAAAAACAAAACAGAAAAAACAGTTTAAAAATCCAGTTTTCCTTACATTCAAAACTGCAAAAATGCATATAAACAAAATCCTCTTAGATGCATTGGCCGTGTACACAAGTTTATATTTAACACATATTTTTTTACAATGTGATATTATTTTATTAATGCACAACTATTCAGACCTGCCCTTCACTACACTTTGGAGTCTGCAACTTCCCTCCAAAGGTTCAGGAATCAGGTTGAAAGTCTACAATTTGGGAAGACATACAGAAATAGTAGTGTGTGTGAAGGGATGCAATGTGTTGTATACGTCTGCTGTGGACCCACATCCTCACACTCAGGCGGCAGGACACACGCACGATTCACTCTCACTGTCCCTGATCCTGACGCTCTTTCAGAGCTAGTATTGCTTTCCGGTAAAGATCTGTCAGGAGACAGGTTCAACTTATAATATTAAAGCTGCGATTTAATGCTGTCAGAGTCCAAAGTGTGGTTACTGTATTTTATTGGTGGATGGAAGAAGTGGATGAGGCTCACCAAAGGTTGCAGAAAGGTCCACGGGCTGAGAATAAGCTGCGGGCATCTCCTCTGTGTTGATCTTGTTTTTTCTTTTCACTTTCACAACTCTCTTCTTCTTCTTTTTTTCTCCTTTAACTACACAGAAGACAAAAAAATAATAAAATTAGATTTGAGATTCTTAAACAGCTAACCACTAAAACAGAGTGTAATCCAATAACAGGTTTTGGGAACCTTTCAGTGGCTTCTTGTCATTCTCGGGTGATTCTGGCACATCCAGCGTCTCTTCTTTCACCTTTGTTTTGCGTTTAAGTTTGCCCTTTTTCGGAGGGATCAGAGCACTGCTGGCTTTGTCTCTGTGACCAGAGTTTTCTTGCTCTCCTTCATTGCCGTCACCACCCTCTTCCTCTTCATGTTCGTTCGCCGGTCCCTCATCTTTTTCACCTTCTTTCACCTTAACTGTCTTCTTCTTCTTCGTCGTCGTCTTTAGCTTCTTTTTCAGCGACGTGTCCTGGAAATTGATTTAATTTAAAGAAACTTGCAGTTTATACACATAATCACATCACCAAAATGAAAATTCAAAAGAAGAGAATGGGGTCACGAAGGGCCAAAATGAACTACAGTACACATTTTGATTTGCCACAGCAGGGAAAGCACAGGTGGAATTACAGATGGCTTATTTTTATTATTTGCGCCACCACCAGGACCACCCCTAAATAAAATCATAATAATAAAAATAAAATCTTCATAATTATTCCATCAATGTTTCCCCTATTGTTAAATTAGATGACCTCTAAAAAAAAGGATCAACAAGAGATGGATAAGGGATATATAAATATGAATTGATTGATCAGCTTATCGAGTGTTAATCAGCAGCAATTCTGGTAAATCATTACATACTGAAAATCTTTAAGCTGAAGGCTGTTTGTCAGGGAAAAACATGATTTGAATTTGTTCTCCAAAGCTGAGGTGGGCATTTTTCTGTATTTCTAAAAATGCAGACAATTAAACGAATTGTGCATGCCGACATTTAGACTGATCATCAATAGAATTACCAGATTAATCATTAATCAAAATGATCATTAGCTACCGTAGCCCTATTGAAGTGAATTTAAAAACAGAACATTTAATGTAACAGATAAAATCATAGTTGAACAAACACATGAAGACAGACAGCATCTACAGTACGCATTATTTGCGGTTTAATACATCCTAATACAACAGATCTGCCACAAAAACAAATTTAACATTTTAGGATTTAGGAGTTTTTGCTTACACAAGTGTTACTATTTATTGTGCATTTAATGGTTTCAAGCAGATTTAAATGTGTTTCTTATGAGCTTGGCAAAGCATTAGAAATTCTTCGAGAAGCACCATCATTATTTGCGATGGTACCATCATTATTCTATGAAGAATTTATGGCCTAGCTGCTGATCGCATTAGATTTTATAAGCTTCTATAAAGAATGTAAGATATTTTTCTGACCTTTTGCAGCATATTCCGAATGGGTTGCAGCTTTCCTTCGCTCTTGGGGTTTTTCTCCTTGTCTTTGGGCCAATGAACCTTGCGCATATCTGACTTGCTGGATCTTATTCTGAGGTGATAACAAATTCATGTTAAAACATTAATGCCTTTATCTGCAATATTTGAGCTGTGAAGGCCTTTCTTACCTTTCGACCTTTGTTTTTCTTTGGACTTTCTCCACTTTTCCATTCCTCTCCCTCTCTCTTGGCTCCAGAGGCCTTTTGCTGTCCTGAGCTACACGAGCACACAGCTCTGGATAATCCAGACAAACAGCTCGCAGCAACCATCGAAGGCCTCGCAGAGCCTTTCTGTCTGACCATCGCCGCAGGTCCATTAAGGCTGAACAAGGCTCCTGAGTGGAAACAGAAAGAAAGCTCAGATTCTTTGCACATCTAATGTGTCCCCCTTTAATTCTGTGCTGCAGTGCTGTCTATATTTTATTAAATAAGATTTAAGTCTGATTAGATAATTTTGAAATATTACTTACAATATGGCACAGAGAGCGGCTCTGGTTGACCAACATCTCTAAAGACAAAATCTCAATCAATTCACTACCCAGCAAAGCATTCATTTTATCCTGTTTGTTGGCCAATCTGAAAGCAAAAGAAAAGCGTCACAATTAATGGTTTGTTCTGTATTTTTACATATGAGCCACAAGGGGGCACTGTTTGCACATGATTTGAGATCTGATGTAAAATTCAGACATATAAAACAGAGTGTAATTACACTAGTAGAGGTTTTCCTGCTACCCTCGGCTGCTTCAACAGGTCTGAAAGAACCTCCCTGACTTCCTTTATCCTCTGCCTGTCGCCGGAGTCCACAACAAAGATGATGCCATGAGCCTCTCCATAGAGCTCCCTCCAGGTCCCACGGGACTCTGCTGATCCTCCAACATCCAAGAGTGTGACCAGGTAATTCTCCACCCTCAGCTCATGTCTAATACAGCCATGGGTGGGTCCTGATTCGACAGCATTGGCGACTGAAGGGGGAAAACACAGGTGGTTACTCGTTGTATTTCTGAAATAAACACTTGAGGCTGAACCCGAGGTAAAGTCACATGCACATTACCTCTCAACATGCCTCTGATGGAGGATGTTTTTCCTGCTTTGTCAAGACCAACCACAAGAATGGTCACTTTCCTGCAGACAAATACATATTGATATTAGCTTCAGTTGACTTCTGTGGATTTCAGGAACAATCAATGAGCTGATGTTACAAGAACGTCCAAAAATAATCTCCTTGAGTGACTGAGAGAGGAAGTGTTTTATTTTTAGTAAGTTTGGCAGGAAGATTGCAAAAGTGTGATATCTGTACCTGATTGGCTCCTGTATTTTGGAGACCCAGTTGCAGCAGTTGCTCATCAGGTTGAACATGTTTACTTGAGGTGAGCAAGGTGTGCACAGTGGCCACCATCTTCTCTGGAACTGGTACCTGCAGACAGATGGTAAATCTCAGTGTGACTCACACACACATACGCAGATAAGGCTGGAAGGTTGAGTCACTTGGGAACAAGGCCAGATCCATCGCAAAGATGCTTTGTGTCTGTCTCCTGTGGACTTAGGAGACGTTTACAGATGGTCACTCACTACAATGCATTCACTGCCAAGGGTTATCCAGGGCACGGCTTCCGGGCCAGTAGAAGCCCTCAGTGGAATTTTATATGGCCCTTCATGAGAAGGAAAAAATGCACTACTTTAAACAGTTCACGTCTATGCAAGATAGCAGCAAAGCGCAAGGCTGCAGGCAGATTTGTCTTTAAGATAAACTCTTCTGTCCACTGAAGCAGATAAAATTTCCTAATTTTGATGTGAAGACATATAACAGTCCCCTCATTAATGGGTAAACAACAGTAAACCAAATCATAATTAAAAACATGAGGCACCATGCTCTCACCTCCAACTAAAATTTCCATTATGATGCAACTTATCCATGTTGCCCTCTCATCTAGCCTCCTAGGCATCAAAATTCTGAGAACCCCACCACTAACACCAGTTCTGTAGAAAGTCCACCATAACAGCTAATCTAATTTTCAGAGCTTTTTTTTCTTTTCTTTCTGGAACCGATGATCTATCAGAACTGCATCAAGGATTTCTCAACAGCCACGATCTTCACAAATACTTTCTTAATTGCTAATCTAACATATGGGCTCAAATCTCTCCAAGTACCCCTCAAATAGGCCATTACAAGCAAGTATTGCGTGATATTTCTCAGTAACTTGTCTTGATATTGTCTTTTATGGCACTAAATGTGTGTTTGCCTCATAAAAGCTCTCGAACATGTCATTGGATGCATGAGCAGTCATCCTGAAACTTCCCAATAAACACACAGCAGGTGCATCTGAGGTAGGCCATGTGCTAAAAAAATACACACACAGGCAGATCTTCCTTTGTCAAGTGCATCTGTTCAGGTTCTGTAATCTGCTAAAGCCAGTTTAGAATGGCCTGCTTTTACAGTGTTGTTAACAAGCTGCCCCATATTTGTACTGGCTGTAGAAGAGACCATCCCTGTTTCTGGTATGGTGTTAGGAAGACTGGTTTTCATATGAGAAATTTCAGTGTTTTAGACATTTAAACCAGGTTAGTGAGTTATGTGTAGTAGTATAACACAAGGGAATCACCTATCCAGGGTACTAAATGTACATTTTGTGTGTAGTAATGAGTAATTTCAGTACTTTTTAAGCATCACATCTGTGTAGAGTGTGAAAAATAACGTTAAATGGTTTATAAAATACAAAACATCAGTTAAGTTTTACCATTTTAAGAATTTTGTGGAATTTCTTCCAGTAATACAGTAATGATTTAATGTTTTGGCTTTGGCTAAACTATAATTTGGAAATATACAGTATTCATACATAACTGATTTTTAGTAAAATTAAAAGGCATAAATAAAAGAGAAACCGGACTACTAACAATGAAAAATAAGAAACAGTTTTCTGTAATTTGATAAAAATCCCAAATAATCAGAACAAAACATTTTAAAAAAATGTATCTACCATAACACAACAGTTAATCAATTTGGATTCACCCCAAAATAAAGCAGCAGTTTTGACTGTTATTTTTCTATAACATGAGAAAAACTGCCCTGAAAAACATGCTGGTCTGAATTCATACAAACACCAACAGTTTCCACCAACAGTGTCACATACCTGGTAAAATGCAGTGACTCTATAACTTACAGAAAAGCATTTTAAATTCAGCAGGAGCTATTACCTGATACCACTACATGTAAAAGATGCAAATTTGAAAGATTTAGCCATACTCACAGAAGTATGTCTATGTCCATGCATTTGTTTGGGTGTTCGTCTTCACTAACATCTTGTACCCATCGGCTACAGAACTAATCAGGCTCACACTAAGCCTTTGGTCACCCCATGTGGGAGGTGCAATCTGGAAAATGTTGCATTGCCTTCTCAACCAATCCCAGGGCTCTCTGAACCAACTTCTAATCCCATTGGATGGCGTGGTCCTTCTGGAACTCGACCAAATGAAGGTGCTTATATCCATACCCGGAAAACTAAATTTGTCAAGTGGTGTGATCCGTGGCGTGCTGTGATCTCCTTTTCTTGGTCAAGACAGAAAGTGGTAGCAGAGACAAATTTAGGCTGCACAATTTTAGTCTCTCAGTGAGATAATGTCACTATGAGGGTCGTTTAGTGTCACACTGAGTTTACAATTAAAACAGAAAGATTACAGCCACCTAATATTGTGTTGTGCCTCGAGAGCAGATCAGACCCATCAGTGCATGGACAGAGGATGCCTGTGGGTGTCGTAGTGGGGGAGGCTGCTGTCGGGGGGTGGGGGGGGTGCAAGTGCACTAGGAGAGGGTACTTAGTAGGCAGCAATGTTTTTATTGCTTGAGTCTTGTGAAAAAAAACATCCTTGGGAACCCCAAGACTCAAGGTTTATCAGGAAAACACTAAATGCCATTTGGATGTTTTCTCCTTTTTTGCATCGCCCTTTGATATCTTTGAGCTTTTCTGACAAGAATTTACATGAAAAAATTCTCTTTAATGTCAAAGTGTAAACAGATTTATACAATTAAATAAAAATATATCATGTAAAATAAGTTACTGCATAAATATCCCCCCCCCGCCCTTTAAAGTGACTGATCTAATTCAAAAGCGGTCCAGCCAGATGATTGTAGCAACTGCACAATTTGTGAAACGGATATCACCTAAGTGCAGTGAATGTGTCTCAAGTGATTTTAGTACAAAGGCACCCATGTCTGGAAGGTCCAGTCACTGGTTAATCAATATTTCTGGCTACAGTCACACCATGAACATAAAAGAACACTCAAAGCAACTCAAAGAAAAAGTTATTGAAAAGTATAATTCAGGGGATGGGTACAAAAAAAAATCCAAGTCATTGAACATTCCCTGGAACTCAGGTAATGGAAATGTAAAGTCAGCCTAGAGCAGGTCATCCTCCTTAAAACTGAGTGACGGTGCAAGAAGAAGAGTGGTGAGGAAGACCACCAAGACAAGACACCTATGACCAGTCAAGTGCCTAGAAAATTATTTGCTAGTGCCTAAAACAAAAAGTAGAAACATCTCTTCGTTGCAAAGAAAGACCCAAATCTCGAGTTCATCCAAAGGCATGTGGGATACTCCCTGTTGACTGGAAGAAGGTTGTTCGGTCTAATGAGACCAAAACAGCTTTTTGGCCTTTAGACTAGATCCTATGTTTTGGTGGACATCAAACCGTGCACACCATCCCCACTGTGAAACATGGCAGTGTATTCAAAGGCTTGTAAAAGTAGAGGGAAATCCTGGGGGACAGTCTGATTGAGTCTCCAAGCGAACTAAGATTTATTAGCTTTTATTCAGCAAAAGCTACACAGCTATACAGAAATGGTTTAAAAACAACAAGAAGAATGTTTTTTAAGTGCCCGAGTCAAAAAGGGTCGTTCAAACCCGATCCCCGTGCAGCCTCAGAAAGCTCGAGCGGTCTCCCAAAGAAAAATGGAACAAAACTGTGGCGTTCACACATGTGAGGTTAGTGGGAAGATGTGTGTATACTTAAAAGGGGTGAATATTTCTGCAGCCAGTTATTTTACATGATAAACATTTATGTAATTGGAATTAATTGACATACAAGAGGGGGTTTTTTCTACTTTTTTTTTTAAGCCAAATACTAATGACCATGATTCCATTTATAAAAGGAATACATGGGGAAAGTATTCTAGCGAATTAAAGGGGAACTGTAGACGAGGCTGGATAATAAAAAATGCAACAATTATTGGTGGATATATGCTCCTTAATCCATATCTGTGTGCATAATATTGTGCATATGATTTTGTTTTTAATGTGCTTCCTTCTTTATTTTTAGGGTGACTTTTTACCATTTCGGCTGAGATATCAGGCTGGCTATCATTTGTGACTTTTGACTTTTTTTTTATGTCTCAAAGGGCACAACAATAACAAAACAAACAGATAAAAAAAATGTATTCAGTGTGAATAATTGGGAGGAAATAAATAATGTCTGGTTATATTTACGTTAAAAAAGGGGGGGGGGAAGTCAAGTTTATTTACACATTTATTTATGTAACAGCCATTCATTCTAACATTAAGAAAGCATCACCTGAATATATTACATAATGGTATAAATACACTAATTAAGCTGTCCATTACAGTTCGTTTGTAACATCAACCGCTAGATGGCGTCATAGACACCGGATCTATTATTGCTGCCTGTGACTCCTGTGCACCATACAGTCTAAATCCAGAGTTTTTCCTGGCTCAGCACTGGCTCAGAATGCACACAAGCACAATCACTCTGAGTATATTAAAGGCTGTTAGTCTGTGTTGTCTTGTTTTAATCGATATATTTTCTTGTTGTTTCTGACCATTTGTAAACAAAAGTGCGAATAAATAAATGACAACCAAATTAACAAAAGTGATTAAAATAATCTAATTACAGTTCTGCTGATTTTTCTTTGTCTTTAGTAGATAAAACTCTTTAGTGGAACCAATTATGACAAATTCCTCAGTGCAGGTAAAACCCTTAAATACTATAAATGAATCTCAAAACAAGCCACCTTACAGATTCCCCTAAAGCCCTATGCTCAGCGAAAACCCCACACATAGTTAAGGGTGAGTGAAAGAGGTGGGGCTTCTGCAGCCATGATTCAATTTGTGAGCAAATGAATGTGTAATGGCGTCTTTCAGAGACTGGGATCAGTGGCTTCTGTGAGAGCTTTATCTCATTATGTCATTAAACCGACTTCCAATCAGGCACTGCCTTCCTCTGCTGAGTAAACTCATCCAAAGCTCTGACCACAGCCCTGCGTCAGCTGACACACACACACACACAGTGACAAACAGCAGCAGTTCAGCACCACACCCCTATCTCCTCCCGTTGTCCACACTGCTATCATGTTTCAAAGACCCCTCAACTTCCAATATTGCTACTGCTTAGATTAGGCTGCTTTTCACATTCTGGTTGAAAAACCGTCGAGTGAACTGTTACATATTTTGGAAAGTAATCACTGTGTTTTGTTGAATGAATGTATTCTTGGGATTACATTGCTCTTTCTTATGTACACATTTGGACAGACCCAGGCTGACTGTAAACAGACAACCAGTGTACCCTTTCCCTGACCTGACTGACTAATAACACAGCACACATGTCATTCTTGGAGCTTTCTCTCTTCTGCTTTCAACCTGTCCAATCTGAAGCCACAAACCACTCCATCACCGGGCATATGCATTAATAGTGCAAGAATCTGCTTTACGTTAGGTCTCCTTTGCAATGCCAGGCATGATGAGTTACAGGGCAGCTGATTGGACAAGAAGAGGTCACATTTGGGTGAGCTGTGCTGAAAAACTGGAAGAACTTCCTTTGTTTTCTGTAGAGAAGAGGAAATTATATCACGATGTTATATCCACAATGGTGTAAACTGAGCTTCTTTTCTTGATTAGTTTAGCAAAATATAAAACGAGGGTGGGGGCTTATTTAAAAGCTTTTGGCTCACCAGCTTTTTAATCTAGTTGATCAGAAAAGGTGAAAATCCCCGAAAAAGGGTCAGATACTAACTGAAATGAACCCCCACATCGAAACCGAAATGTGCGGTTGAGTGGAGGTGTTAGGCAATTAGCTCCAGCTTGTGGCTTTCTCATGCTCCTTGAACAGTGATAACCCTTGTTTGCGTGAATAGATGAGCAAACAACCAAATGGTTCCCACTTGTACTGCAGAGCGCATTGACTAATGAGTGCCCTTCTAACTAACAGTTATATAGGAAGGAAACATCTTTGTGAGACTGAGTGCAGTTTTAGGAGTTCCCTGCAGCTGTTCATGTGCCTGCTCCACTCTCAGGCCTGAAGGTTACTACAATAGAACCAAGCCCGGCCTACATGTGGCAACTAAAAATGGAAGTGAAAATGATCTCTGTGCGCGTCGCCCTCACAGTGCTTTTCCATTTGGATAGGACAGACAGACTATGCAATAAAAGTGTAGCGTTGTTTGTCACTGTTTTACCTCTGTGTGTGTGTGAGAGAGAAGTTAGTCTGAGAATAAAACACAAGAATTGTTAGGGTTTGTATAACACTTTCTCACAGATTATTAGTACTTACTGAAGATGAACTCTGATGCACTGGTTACTTCGGAGATTTGACCTCCTCCTTCCCTTGTAGTAGCTCTAGTGGCAGTGGGAGTTTTCCCGTGCAGCCAGTCACATGTTGGCCCACTGAAATTAAACCTTAAACACTTTTTAAAAACTTCTATCTGCTTTGTTTTGCTACATTTTAAACACAGGCTGACTATAGTTAAAATTTTCTTATCTCTGATATCTACTAATTAGGTAGATAATCGTTTTATTAATCGTGAACCATACTGTATTTCATTGACAGAGTAAACACTGCACTTTAACAATTATAAATAATGTTTAATATTCTGATATTATGTGTGTGTGTGTGTGTGTGTGTGTGTGTGTGTGTGTGTGTGTGTGTGTGTGTGTGTGTGTGTGCCATTTTTAG
>VUQG01021527.1:0-12508 GCA_015106755.1 Etia nguti | reverse complement strand
TGGTTGTAAAGTTTTTTTTTTGTTTTTTTTTTGGGGGGGGGGGGGGTTCAGCTTTTAATTTTTTTGGGTAAAATCAAAACTATGAAACATGGACGGCACAATCCCCAACCCCTCCAGTCCAAATCTCAAAGCATTTCTGAGCAAGATGATGAACTCAGATTGCCTCAGGTGATCCCAGCTTGTACTTGTATACAGTGTAACCGTGCATAACTGTGTACAAAGTATCTAGACTGATTTCATTATGAAACATTTTTAGGAGAAATCAAATTTCACGTTTCCAGATACTTTAATGGAGGATATTAAGCCAACTAACCTAGATATATGCAAAGTTTATTCACAGATTGATGTCAGGTTTAATTTACTTTTACATATGAAATATGACACATTTGTGCAGAGGAAACTGCCTATCAGTACAGAAATGCAACCATAATAATAATAATCCATAAATTTGATATATGGAGGTATACACTGATCATTTCTAGTTTTGCAAATAGTATTTTCATAGATTTACATGAATATTGTGTTTTTAATGATATTAGAACATTGAAACTTTGCAGATGTGATAACTGAAAACATACAACATCATAGATGGAAAGCCTTTAAAGGCATAGAATAAAGCACTGTGAATGAGTGAATGTGGCTTTAAGTGTTCTGAGTGGAAAAATGCTATATAAGTACCAGTCCAAGCTTCACACCCCCAGAATAGAGCACTGACTATTTGCCCTTTTTTAATGTAAACAGTTTGTCAATTACCTAAAAACTACAGTTACATTCCAGTAATTTCAGAAGGTACATAAGTAATTTGGACCAGAGAAAATCTGGATGCACTTAAAGGAAAAAACTCCATGAACTAACTGTAATGAGATCCATTGTAACTAAGTTTTCTCACAAGATCAGCTTGTGAGAAGCTTTTTTGAAGGGTTTTTATTGTACATTCATAAACAGATTCCAGTTTGTACTTTATCACAGTGTTGTCTTTTAGAGCCGAGGATCAAACTGTACTTTTGAAATTTTTGCAGTGAGATTAGTTATACTCTTTGTATGAATGAGTATTGTGCATGCATAAAAAGAAACAGCCACTGCAATTTAGCTCAGGTTAAAAAGGGCGTGGATTGGAATGTGGCCTTTATCCAGATTACCTACTTATACAAACTTAAAAAAAAATATTTCCCAGCAGTCATCTCCAAAGATTAGGAATGCAGTGTGAAACTTTTATGGGCAGACAGTCGCCCATAAAAAGTGCATGAAATAGCAATATCAATATCAACTTTGTTTCAGACCAAATTTGATTGTAAAGTGCTCTAATTAAATGGGACTGCTAAGTCTGACATGATTCGTGTGTTGCAAGGCTCACTTATGGCTATGATTGTCATGTTAGTTAGTTAATATAACCAAGACAGATGCTAATAAATGCATATGTGAAATGAATGGGAAATGAAGTGGGAGCCTTGGAGTACGCCATAGGAAACTGCATAAAACCAAAACCTTTTCAAACTGATACTGACGTCCAAAGTCACATCCAGTGACTCGTTTCGTTATATATATTTGTTTCTACATCCTTTTACCTGGTTTGACAACCTATAACTAGCTCTTTGAAGACATCTCAAACCTGTAGTTTATTTTTTTTATTGTTAACAACATTTCTTTTTGCCCTCAGGTTGGGCGTGGATGGACCTTTTGGCACAGCAAGCGAGGATGTGTTTGACTACGAGGTCAGCATGCTGATCGGTGCCGGCATCGGCGTCACTCCATTTGCCTCCATCCTCAAGTCCATCTGGTACAAGCTCAAAGACTCTGATCCTAAACTGCACACCAGGAAGGTAACTTAACCCAACTGCTCCCATCAGCCCGTTTTTAATCGGTTTTTTTAATTTGTTTTTTTAATGGGACTATCATGATCATATACACAAAAGTGATATATAATTTCTTGCACCCACTCCAATATTTGCTTGTATGCTCACATCATATGACCACATAAATTATGAAGTAAATGAAACCGATTCATATAAAGATTATTTCTTTATCCCCAAGGTTGGGGATAACAATAGCGTTAGTGTTTGTTATTAAATGCTTTTGACCTTATGTTTGTGTGAGATCAAATCAGCTCACGTCCTCAATTCAGGACCTTCAATTGTCTTGTAAATAAAGACGCTTGTGTTTTAACAGCACACCCATGCTAGATGGATGAGTCATGAATAGCAATTCCCACTCTTTCCTAAAAGGTACATTGGTTAACACGACTGCATTTGCTTCCTGGTTTCAGATTTATTTCTACTGGCTCTGCCGGGAAACACACGCCTTTGAGTGGTTTGCCGACCTTCTACAGGTGCTGGAGAAAGAGATGGAGGAGAGAGGCATGGGGAATTTCCTTACCTATAAACTCTACTTAACTGGATGGGATCAGAGCCACGTACGTGTGTGAATCAGTCATCAACCTACTCCACCCTCAGGCCAAAGTCCACAACAGCAGTTTGATGTCATTTCATCTCAAGCTCAGTGGGGTTTTTTTTCTTTTTTTCTCTCCCTCCTGCCTCCACAGGCTACTCACGTGATGGTTCACTTTGATGAGGACACCGATGTGGTCACTGGGCTCAAACAGAAGACTCACTATGGCCGGCCCATCTGGGACAAGGAGTTTGAACAAGTCCGCAAAGAGAACCCCACGTAAGCTTTAAAAAAAGTGTCTTTAACTCTCTGGATTCACACAAGTGCTTTAAAGAGACTTAAACAGAATTACCTTAAAGCTTCAAAAATGTCAAATATTTCAGAACAAAAAGGCCATCACATTGTGTATATTTCTTCAGTTAACTAAAATAGCTCAACTCAGCTCCATTTATATGACCTGAACTACCTACTTTTTCATATCACTCATAATAAACATTACAGCATAATAACTTTATAAATTATGGCACAGTGAAATCTGCTTATTTCATTATGTTGGGCCTTAAAATAATATTTCATATATTGTGCATTACACTTGAGGAAAAGATTCTAAAAAAAAAAAAAAGTTTAATTTTGTCATTATGGATTATTAAGTCTGGAATAATAGTTTTTAACCTTTTAAACTTTTTAAATATAAAGTCTACACCAACTGTACAAAAACTGCAGGAGGCTGAATCCACTGTGTGCGTTTTATTGATTGTAACATGTAGAATCTGGAAATGAGCATGCTTTCATATCTGTAAAATGAATGAATGAATGAATGGAATAAAAATTTGAATGATAAAGAAGCTTTGTTTTGTTTTTTTGTTTTTTAGGTCCATTGTGGGAACTTTCTTGTGTGGCCCTGAAGCTCTGGGGAAAGTCCTGGAGAAGAAATGCGCCAAATACTCAGACGTGGATCCTCGCAAGACCAGATTTTACTTCAACAAGGAGAACTTCTAAGCAACAAAATAAATAAACGAGAGAAAAACAGGAAGTGCGCATTCACATATTTCAAAGGATAACTATCAGTTGGAACTTTGTCTCACTTCAGAAGAGAAATGCCCAAACTGCGAGGAAAACCAGTGTGACGGGGCGAGTGTTTACAGACCTTCCTCCATCTACTCTGAAGGGAGTACAGAGGCATGGTGGGTCATTTTAAGCAGTGGTGCTCAGGGATTTGCCCCATTTTTTTCCATTACGAAGTAAGGAATCACTGAGGCTACATATGTATTATATATGTGCATATATTTGTGTCATATTAGGCTGCATTATTGTAGTACTTGACTAAAGTTACAGGGATGATTTATGCTGTTATTAAGACGAGGACCTTGGTTCTTACATTTACTGAATATGAAGCTGTTGACAGAACACGTGAAAAATGTATACTTTACAAAATACTCACAAATGAAGTCAATATATATTTACTATTCATTATAATCGTATATCTTCCACTCAAGACAACTGATTACACGGCTGATGCACTGTTTGTACTGTATGTAACCCATTGTGTTGTTTGAATGCATGCGATTGTGTGACAGGATACAAAAAAAATTACTTTTTTTCTTGGCAAGAGTTTCTAAACAGGAAACAGGTTTACTGGAAAAATATGATGCACAATTACGACCTCTATTCTCGAGCGTTTCCTTATCAGAAAGATAAAACCATGCCAGTCATTTAGCTTGGGGTTAATGATCCTCTAAAGATGTGGAAGACAAGAACTTACCTTCTGTTCTTCTTGTAAATAATTTCTAGTCAATAAAAAAAATAAAATAAAATAAAGGCAGATGGTGTATTCTTGTTGTTTTATTCACAAAACAGCTACAACGTAACAACCATTGGCTTTTGGAGGGGAAAAAACCAAAAACGTGACATTCTTGCTCTAGCTTCTATACATGTCCAACATTCACCATCTCAAAAGTGTGACTTTTTCTTCTGTCCACGTGGATCAATGTTTCACACAAAACAAACATTATGATTTAAAACAAAACAACAAAAAAAACAGGTACAAATTTCCAGACTAAGATGGGATATCTTCAGATCTGTTCACACTGTTTCCAACCTGGACCGAGTGGGGCAGATGGGAAATTCTGACATGATGAAATGGAGGGGGGAAAAAAAAGGAGGAAAGCAGAGAAGTCAGAAATAACAAAGTCGCTCTATGACGTCACAACATTTCAAAAACCTGTAACTCTTACGCTAAGGTCTTATTTGCGACTGGAAAGAAAGAAGCTCTGACTTTTCAGTACTTTAATCAGTCAGACCATCAAGGTGCCCCACTCGCCGTCTTCTGAATCTGCTCTTTGAGGATGAGGATGCTCTGCCGCTGCTCCGGTGGCAACATAGCGATCTGTTCTGGGGTCAACTGCAACACCTGCATGATGAGGGCAGCCTGAAAGAGGAAAATGAAAATGTTGCTGAGGAGGTTAAACCTGTTTTTCTGGCAAACAAAGTGAACAGAAATGAGAGTCTAATGATAGTATTCGATAACACAGAAATCAGAACAGCTTTGCCAAAAGCATTTATACTTTGCCAGCTATTGTTCCAGAATAACAATAGTTTCTGTTCTCAGGTAAGACAAACATGTGCAATCAATGAACAGGAATGCAGAAAGGAGTGTTTCATTGAGCTGATAATGAAAACACAGGTGATTTATTTTATGTGTTACGTGCATGTTAATATAACTCAGTAGTTTGTATAAAATACTTCAGATATAATTGTACCCAGATATTTTAAACTGACTCATCATCCGGACTGAAAAAAAAATGCAGCAGTGACAAAGAGTGACACCCACCTTCTCTTGATCCTGTGTGGAGACCTGATTCTGACCTGGACTGAAGCCTCCTCCTGATGGAGGGACACCAGAAATACCAGCACCCTGCAGATCAAGCACAGTGTTACTGTAAGATCACACAGTTCTTCACCCAGGAATGATTATCCAGACAGCACAGATTTCTCTTGTATTTTCCACATTTTCAGTGCTTTTGTAAAAGCTGCCTATTAAATAATTTACAGGATTCCGATTCCCTGATAGACCTGAAGTATAGATGAAAACATACGGAAAAAATTAAAGTAACAATGAAGTAACGCAAATTGTACAAGTGTATAATTGATGTCATAACAATATCAAGACTCTTTGTATATATGCGAGTCGTCTTCTTTCGGCGCTCTGACTTCTAACCATGCCTATACTGGCCAATCCCAGTTAAACCAAAACATACAGCCGATACAGACATGCAGACTTACCGGTCTTGCAGGTGGAGGAGCATTTGGACCCATTGTATGAGGGACAGGGCCTTGCATTCCTGGTGCTATGGGAACCCTCTGACCCGTAACTGGAACACGAGCATCCATCGCCCTTGGATCACGGCCTGTATAAGGACACATAACACTGTCATAAAGTGCTCACAATCAGATGAATTTAACCTCAAAGTACAAGACTTTCTCAAACTATGACGCCTCATAGGAGCAGGTACCTCTGGCTTCCATAGGGGGTCCCCGTGGCTCCATCATGGGGGCCGCTCTGGGGTCAACCATCATGTTCCGCGGTTCACCCATGGGTGGGCCTCTCATGTCCATTGGAGGCCCTCTCATATCTGGAGGGGGTGCGCCTCCCATCTGCGGCATGTGTACAGGTGGAACTTGGTGGGGGGGTGGAGCTACCATGTAACCCCGGCTAAAAACACACAAAGTAAGAGAAGTTAAATATTTTTTTAAACTAATGCAGCACAAGTCATAGTTCTTACACCTTAAAGTGGTCCTTGATATAGTCTAGCATCATACACTCAAACTACATTAAGTACATATTTTGCTATATAGTAGTATTTGTGGTCAGTAGTAGAGTCTGCCATGCAGGGCTTTATCATCACTATTGAAGGGTGGATTTCTTTTTAGAAAACCAGTCAGAGGAAATTGGATGCATTTGTTAGTGAATTGTGAAAAAGAAACCAACAAACTATACATTTGATAATTTATATTTTTCCACCTGGGGAATTATTAAAGCAGAAGGCAGCAGATACAGTGAGCATCGCTGTTGACAAGCTGACATGTCCATCTTCTCAGCAAGGTACCAGCTCCTCTGTTGTGTCCTGCTGTTTTGTGCAGCCAGAGACCAGACTTGCGTTCCAGTTGTTGTTTACCTTTCTCTATTATTACATTTCCCCCAAATCAACCAGGACAAAATAAAGAGTTTAGTCTTGCAACATCAATGACTGGAACTGACACTCCTAAAAGGCACACCCAAATGTATTGTTAAGGTAAAATGGGATGTCTTACTTGGGGTCTATGACCTCCCCAGTGACAGACAGCAGAGTTCCTCCTCTGGGGTCATTGGGACCATCTCCCAGTAGGCCTCTTGGGGGGATACCGCCTGGTCCTTAGAGGAAAAATTCATAAATTTAACCACTACACATACACATAACAGATGACACATGAAACATCTGCCAGTCAATTAGTGAAAAGAAATGGAAATGCGTCATCATAAAGAAGGACTTTCAAAGCTCAAAGGGCTGAAATTCCAGTTAAGAAGAACCATGCACCCTCCTACAAAGCTGAGTGTTTGCTCAGGAGAGGAAACCTACACAGTTATCTCAAACTGGTGAAGCACAAAGGCCACAGCAAACTGCCACAGAACAAGGTCACAACACACAGACACATCAGGGACACACACACACACACACAAAAAGGAGGAAGGGTAGAGCATTGTGGTCTCATCAGCATTAATATGCAGATCTAAAGATTTGGAAGCTGATATATAAAAACAAAACAAGAAAAAGAAAAACTCAGCTCCCACACATAAACAGAAAGCTGATTTGAGAGTATTCGCCTACTTGCGTCTTGTAAGTCCGACATTATTTGGCCATGAAAGAATGGCGAACAGGAGGCATGCAGAGAAAAGATCAAGAACAATGGATGTCTCATAGTCCATTTATACTGCATTACAGCATTAAGGCAACAACCAATAATGATGCCATCAGTTAGCTCAGTGCAAATTAGGCTAATTTACCGCACTTAAGCAGAACTATATTCATTACAAATGAATAGATCTTTTTCTGTTGATCTGGGAAAGTTAATGTCTTTTGTTTTACTCTCAGTAAGAAGAATTTAGAAGAAACTGATAAGATAAAGATCACCTGGGCTGCTTGTCAGTGTAACGTCACAAACTCCATTGTTTACAGTCCTCTCAGCAGCACTTGTAGAAGAGTGTCATGACAGCTAAGCAGATGGTATTCCAGATGTCAGGCAGTGCCAACTAGTTCCTCACATACAATACTGTTAACTGTGCAGCACTGTATGTATGTAATGTGTTTATATTATATAGAACAACAGCAACTGGTCATTGATTCACCTTCAAACATGTCAAGATTATTGCTGGGCACCCGAGTAAGAGCAACGCCACGTCTGCGGTTGTTTGAATGAGCAGTTCTCATATTTCAACTAAACTGTGCTTGATGTGTGAAGAGGGAGGTGCACACACAGGGGTACGCTTGTAATGTAATCCAATGTAATTGTATTTATAAATTTCCTAGTCTAACTGACCATTCAAAGTTCTGCAGACTATGAATCATGCATAAGTATACGTTAATGAAACACTTTATTCTATACATGTAAAGCTCTTTATCTACTTCACGTCTACAGCCGATTTAGAATCACCAATTAACTTAACATGCATGCTTTTGGACCGTGCCTGGAGCAGCCAGAGGCACAGGGAGGACATGCAACTCTACACAGAAAGGCCCCGGCTGGGGCTTGAATCGTCTCAAGCAGAATTTACGGTCTTGCAGAGGTGGCGTGTATTCCATCTGCTTCACTCCAGGCTTATCATGCTTTATATTTTTGATCTTTGAAGTTTTTTATTTTTGTGGTTCTCCCATTCTAGATCAACTCCACTATTGTTCTCTTCTCTATTACTGTATTAGTGAGGATCTTGGAGGACTGCATGGAACCGTGTCTCTGGGGTTTCTCCAAAAGGGCTCTGATAGCTGCTGGGTTTTTTTTTTTTTTTTGTTTGTTTGTTTTTTTAAACTGAACTGGCTTCAGCCTCACTTCATAAGTGATAAGTGATGCTGACAAACACAAACAAGAGCCAATCAAGAGAGTACCAAAGCAGCTTCATTATAATCCGCTTCTTAACACTACTGTCCTGCTTGAAAGCAAAGCCAGCAATTTCATGTCATTATCAAGTGACTAAGCTTTCCTGGAGTAAAAAGAAGGCCAAGTAGTCCCTTTCCATTAGTGCAAATGACATGTGCCTATTCAAATAATGAATGCTGCTAACACAGAGAGCTTTCACTATATGAGAAATTTCACCGCTTTCATCTTTATCTTTAGCAATGGCCATAAATCCTCCTTATCAATAATAAACATCTCACATCTGAACTCGTTACCCTTCAGGCTCAACTCTAAAGAATGTGAAAGGAGTGGTAGCTCTGTAAAAATCAGCAGTCTGTGAATATCATTTATTACAATTTTAGAAACACATCACGTTTGATAATTAAAATCAAATCATTTGTGTCACATATCTGCAAGCACACAGGTGTATGGATGAGAAACACCACGCCACTGGCTCGCTGACCCAAATTTACCCAAACTGCCATGGCAACAGCGCCACGGCTAAAAACGTAACATAAACAGAGAAAATTGGAATGAGCAGGCCTTTTGGGAAGAAAAGAAAAATGTCCCGCCACCCCCTCAAAAACTAAGATCCCGCAAGTGTCGAGCGGGAGAAGATCTCCTCTGGTCGACATCCATCAGTCTGGATCAATGGGAGCTCAATTCTCCTCCCAACTTTGCCAAATCTCAAACAGCAGAATCTGCTGATCACTCTGTAATCCCCCAAATAAAGTAGTGACTGAGAAGTTTTAATCTCAGTTGTATTCTGTTAAATTTCGAACAGAGAAGCAGAAAAATGGAGGAGAGAGATAAAACTAGCTAAAAACATGTCAAGGACAAAAAGTACAGAAGAAGCTGCAGTTCTGTGTGGAAATCGGTTAACAACCATTTAGGATTCAAGGTCTTACTGTGTAGCCATTACTTGGCCGTGTACCCTGTCTGACCAGTGTTTAGATCCAAACTCAGATGACCCACCTTGCAATTACACCTGAACTTGTACCGCTATCTGATATTCCCGTGTTACTGTTGTTCCTACAACATCATGATTAATGTTGCTCGAGGACTATCATTACAAAACTCCCAGTTACGCTGCTGTGACGTCATTAGTTAGGCTTCCAGGAAGCAGACAAAAAGGATAAAAACAAAAGTCCTTGAACCATTGTAAAAATGATTCACATAATGTAGGCGGGGTGTGTCACAAAGCTGTCAACCATGATTTGTTGACACGTTTGCCCTCAGGGTTTTCTGCAGATGTTTACAGTTAGTGAAAATATAACCCAAACAACTTTTACTGAAACTTTCAAAACTGCTCTGGTGCCTAAAACCAAACCAAACCACAACAGAGAGAGAGATCAAATAAATAAATATAATAACTTATAAAAAAAATTCAAACAGCACATAAACCCAGTCTCCCAAGTGAGATGGATCCACTGATCTGCCTCAATCTCCTCTTTACACGGACAACGTTGCACCTTACACTCTGAGGCAGCTGTGACGATGATCCTGGAACAACATTAATTACATGGTTGTAGGAACAATACAAAATGAGGCGTCAAATACACCTGCAGGTCACTGTGAGGCAGTTTAAACTTCCTTTTATATCACATAAAAGCTCCATGAAATCTCATCAGTACTCCTTGTCATGATATCCATCAAGCTCCACCATGCAGGCTGACAAGTAAGCTGAAGGCTGAACACCTGCACCATCTGCACAAACTGGTCCCAGCTGTTGTTATCTGGAGCTGATCAGCCCAACTGTGCATATCTTTACAACAAAAAGAACCCCATTCATTTTACATTCACTACCATGCTCAGAATATCTCAAACCAAGCATCAAACATATTTCTGCACATTTCTTTTTCATTAATGCTTTAACTATATTTTATTCTGTTTTTTTCTTAGAAGTCCTGCATGCGCTTCTTTACAACTAAAATAGGAAGGAGGTGTTCAGAATTTAAAACCAAATGATGGCATACAGTACTCTGCAGCTGTCACCACTTCCTCTACTGACGAGGTAATGATGCAAAAGGGGAAAAAAACAAAGCAAAAAACCCCACTGTGGGTCTTTTCTCATACACAGTTTCTCCATAACCTCATGACCTGGTATATTCCTGTGTAGCTGTGGTAGTGCTCTGAGGTTGTAATAATTATATAAACAGATTTATTAACTTCTCTAAAGGCTGCATGTGTGATGAGTCATATTTATTTACAGTGGAAATGCTGTCAAAAAAATATGCTGTATATTTGAAGAGTGTCACTGCTTAGCAGGGCTGCGACCTGACTGGAGAACCGAGGAGGTACAGCGATACCTTGAGGCCGCTCGATAGCAGCTTGACCAGACGATCCTGTGGGAGAATGCTGAAGGTTTCCTGAGCCAGCATTAAAGTGAAAAGAACAGGAGACAAGACTCAAGAGGGCAAAGCACCATTTTAGCACGCTCGTGAAATCATCTCATGCACAAATAAAGGTACAGAAGGGTAAAGAAGAGAGGACTTTTACAAAATCATCAAGATGGCATAAATCCAAGATTTAAGACACAAAAAGAGAAGACGATAACGAGGACACATGGCGTATGTCCTTGTGGATAAACTTCCACTATTTATAGGACTGTGGTGACACCTACTGATCCAAATGAGCCATGACATGTGCAAAGTTTGGATGTAAGTGGATTCAGTTAGTATTCAGATCCCCTTCCTTTTTTGCAATAAATTGTCATGTAGATATAATCTTCCACTAGAGTTGCATGGAACTGCATTTAAAAGGACTCCATCAGCATGAAGGAAAAGATTTTCTGGTCTGATGAGACAAAACCTGAACTCTCTGAGTGGAAATGTAAGCTCTGTGATTGTTGGGTTTTGGTCACCTCAAATAATGAGGCTCTTCTTGTTGTGTTACACAGAAGAAACCCACGTTTTTAATCAATGCCTTGCAACAATTTTATCACAATGGTCTATAGAGAGTTAAATGGACCTCGTGGCTTTTTCTTTTTTTTTTTTCATCCTAGCAAACAGTTTGGATTTCAGGATCCAGTAAAAACAAGTGTGCCTTTCTAATCCATGCTACAGATGGACTTCAAATCAAGTTCTAGACGCAGGCCACATGTAAATGTGTTTTGTGTTTGTAAACCTTCATTTACAGAAATCTGTCAATCTGTTCGTCTACAAGAAAATGAAAAAAGAAAAAGAAAAAAACTGAAGTGCTGTCAAAAGCATTTAAACGCGACACAGTTTTGGCTGCCCCACTTCAGAAGGTGGGGAAAAAAAGTCCTCACTGTGGAGATCCCACAAATTTTAGATTTTTCTTAAAAAAAAAAAAAAAGCAGTTTGAATGTGGTGAACTGCTAAAAAGAAAAGAAAGGGGGGGAAAAAGCCAACATTTCACCATCAACAAACTCAACCTAAAGTTAACTTCAGTTTATATTTTGCCCTTGGTCGTGCATGCTCTACCTGTGGTGGCTCTAAGCCCCACCAGCGGTCAGGACCACAAAGTTTTTCCAGTGAGAACCCATTGGAAAAACCACTTCATGTAAATAAAAAAAGGTAAGACCGCAGTCTGACATCATGCGCCAAAAACTCTGCACATCAATGAAACAAAGGAAGGGGTTTCCCAAAGGTCCTGTTCAGACCAAGAACTGTGTTTGCATGTGGATTAAGGCCAAAAAAGAGCCACTTTAAAAGAAAATAACAGTGTAAATGCAGAAAAAGCCTTAGACACACCTCAAGAATAATTAAAGCAAATAAGATGCACAGAATCTGGGAACCCATCAGCTAATGTCTGGGGTCAATGTTTCAGGCTTCCGGAGTAGCCAGCTGATGTTGAGATAACAGATAACCGATATTCGCAGATCATTCATCCCAACAGCAGTTAGACTCTATAACTCCTCGTCATGATGTCATAAGCCACTGGACACTGTGAACATCCATGGTCACCACTTCATGCATAATGGACCTTCTATGTGTATGGACGTGTGCAGGTA
>VUQG01021526.1:0-16074 GCA_015106755.1 Etia nguti | reverse complement strand
ACATCCCCGAGGCACAAAGAGATGCCACGTTAGCATGGTGCTATCTTTTCTTGAGAGTGTGTGTGCGTGAGCGCGTGCGTGTGTGTGTGTGAGAGGAGAGACAAATGACTGTATTGTCCCTGGATTTGTACTTCCTGAGTGTGTCTGTAATTAATATGGGCACGCAGCGGGTGTAAACATTAGAAAGGGCAACCCCCCCCCCTCCTTTTTTTTTTTTCCTGGGATTAATCTGTCTTGTCACATCTGCATCTGCATTAAATCTCAAAACTCTGGGCTGGCAATAGTCCCATCAGCACACACTTACACGCAATAAAGAAGAGATTTAGTGTTTTGCTTTGCGTCATTTGATGTGTATATTTGCCATGTTCTTAGTCATAGTGTCAGAAGTAATGGCTTTGTGATAAAGCTACACTTTTTTTAGTAATTTCTGGAATTTGTGTTATAAAAATCTATAAAAATCTGCTACCTTTAACTGAATGCACCAAAAGAGGATGTGATAGTACTCCTTAATTACTCAAGCACGAGTCATACTGGTACTGTGTAAAATGTAAATGGCGGGCCAGTTCAGCATCCGGTCTCTTCTTGTTGTCATAGATGCAGCATCGTCTTACTGAAATATGCAAGACCTTCCCTGAAAATAATGTCTGAACAGGGAGCGTATGTTGCTCTGAAACCTGTATATACTTCTCAGCATTGATGGCCGTTTCCAGACGTGCAAGTTGCCAGTACCAATGAGATGCACTCCCACACCATTAGAGATGCAGGCTTTTGAAGTGTCACAAAGGGCTGAGTCCCATTCCTCTTCAGGTCGTACGATGTGGCATCCATGTTTTCCTAAAAGAATTTACATTCATAGAGTCAAAGTGGAAAACTGTTCTGTGTCTGAACACTTAACAGTTGTCCACTTTGCCTCTGGTTTTAATGCAGTGAGGGTCCAAAGATCACAAGCATCCAGTACTGATTTTTGGCCTTGTACTTGCGTACAGAGATTTTTCCAGAATTACGGAATCTTTTGAAGACATTCTGTACTGTAACTGATGAAAAAGTCAAAGTCTTCCCAATTTTGCACTGAGAAACTTTTCTGAAATTGAGACTGTGCCTTGCTAAGATGCTCTCTTTTTAGTTCCCAGTCATGTTACGCACATGTTAACATTTCACCTAATTACTTGCAAAATCTTCATCCAGCAGTTTCTTTTTAGTGCCACTTACTTTTCCAGGCTTTTGTTGCCACATTCCCAACTTTTAAACACATGTTGCTGCCATCAAACTCAAATTGAGCTATATTATTTTACTAGAATATCTTTCATGAAATTGTAAAATGTCTCAGTTTAAACGTTTTATATGTTTTCCATGTTTTTTGGGGAATAAAATATAATTTTGAGATTTGCAAATTACTGCATTCAGTTTAACACAGTGAAAGTTTTACATTAATGGGTCTGTACTATGATTGCATTTCATTGGCTCTTGTCTCCTAACATGGCATCTTTCCTGTATCCTACACTACATACATAACTGCTCTTTTCACCCCGAGTATTTTATAAAAAAACCAGTGGAGGGAAACAGGGATACAGCCACAGAGAGGCTGCAGACACTTTTCTGCCTGCAGTCATGTGTACTTTTAACTGTTCCCCTAACCCTTTAGTCTCTGTTTTGCCTAATTTTACCTCTAACTAAGCTCTTCTCTCTAAACGTTCACCTTTCCACGGCTACTCTCTTAACCTCCTCACACCAGCCATCACACTCTGGCCTTTCTTTCCCCCTAAGATGCTGCCCTTCAGCCCGAGCCACAACATTTGCTCCCCGTGACCCTCTTCCTCTCCTTTGCCCTTTCTCCAGGCCAGTCTCGCTTCTCTGTTCCGAGACATTATGTCTCTTAATTGAAGCTGACAACCACATCAGTTTCACAGGCTGGTGTAATGTAGCAACAGGCTGCCACTAAACAGGTGAAGCCTCCTAGTGAGTGCATGGAAATGCGTAATATTACGCAGTTAATTATTAGGATCTGGGGTCTAAATCAATACAGCTGTAATTAGCGCAGGAGGGACAAATAATTGTGGCGTAATTAGTGAAATGAGGGAATTTGGAGCTTCACACCTCTTGCTGCGACGGTATTAGGAGGTACTCTGTGATCAGCTTTGATGTCATGGTAACTAATGAAGCATCCATGCTGCATTACCTACATGTAACATCTGGACAAACTGCTCAGATATTAGCTGGCAGAGATAGAAGCAATGAGACATATTTGAACAAATGGGACCGGAGTTTAGAAAACTGCTGGACAGTGCAGACGGTCATGCATCAATAAGTCAAGATTATAGGAACTATAGTTTACTGATTAGCAAATATAACGTGATTTTAGAAGTTTACCCACATCTGCACAACATCTCCAGGAATAATAGATTAGTAGGTAGTCTATTAGACGGCCCACAAAAGCAAGAAATTCCCCTTAAAACTAAAATGTGTTGTCTTTAAACAGGCCTAAGTGCATTAAATCAGTTCTCACATTACAACAAGACATTATTTGCTTTATGTGCCGGTAAGAAAGGCTGGACCCCATCGCTTACCTTCACAGTCAGGTCCTGTAGTGGTATAGAATGACACATGGAAAGCTGAAACCATGTAGACATATCATGCTGAGTCTGTGTCTATCTAGACGCATTTCCATGACACCACATAGCATCAGATTTATTGATTTGTTCATCAATTTGAATCCCAATTTGTTGCTTTTTTAATAATTACCATAGTAACAGGTGGAAGTAATTTACTTAACCATTAAGACATGAAGGACCTCAGTTTATGACCTTCGGAGAGACACTTTTACTGCCTGGGAATAAACAAACACATTACATTTCTTTAAAAAACACGCACACAGAGTACTCAGCTGAACAAAACAGGATATTTGCACATATTTCCTTTCTCTCGTGACTTTTGGAAGTAAGTCTGGGTTTTCGTCACCTGGGAGACTGAGGCCACAGTGAGCCTTGTACATGTCTGCTCTTATCACAGTCTGCATCTCTGTCTGTCTCCCATTTTGCCCATATCTGCCAATCCAGCTCTTTTTATATCTGCTACAGTACAGCTTGTACAGCAGCTCTGTCTCCCCTCGCTCCTCGGCTCCTTTCATATTTTTCACTTCTACACTGTATCACTTTGTCTAATGGAAAGAAGAGGGGAAGACAGACACCACTCCTCTAGAAGGGGTGTTTGCTGTCTGTCTGGTTATTCATTTTTAAGGCCAAGGATGAAAAATTTGCTTTGATTAATTGGCACTGCTCTGCTTAAAAGAGTGCCAGAGAGTGCATGCACATGTAAACTGGTATTTAGTGCCCAAGGTTGGCTGATTTTATATTATGAAGGCGAGCTCGAGAAATAAAAGGATGAGTCAACCTTGTTCGCACTTTTCAAATCCTTTACAACACCTGTTCTTGATATATAAACCTCCTGACAGTGTAAGAGAAATTCTTTGGATAAGGCGTATATGGTGTACATTCTCTTTGGTTTAGCAAAAAAACCCCAAACCCCCAACAAAACATAAAAAATAGGACTCGACTGAGGAGTGTTTTTGCTGTTCTGCATTATAATAGCCACTCCATCCTATGTATATATGGATGAATAAATTAGCTACACCCCTCAGGAATTCCCTTTGTTGCTTTATCTGGCATTGCAATAAGGCTAGGCTTTAATAATAAAAATCTACAGATGAGGCAAGCTGCGCAAGTGGAAGAAAATCTCCGCGTGAGCACCTCAACAACAGATATTTTTAAGCAGTCTGGAGAAATATTGCCACTTACTGAGCCGAGCAGGATCGAAAAGCGTCGTCAAGGTCACGAGAAACCACGTGCGGACGACTGTTTTGCACTGCCAGTGCGGATAAACCAGAAGACATAAAAGAGTTTAATTAATTCTATATTCCTGCTTTGTCTTTGAACAAACTGGAGGAGAAAATGTAAATTAAAGATTAATCACATACACAAGATAAGCAGACTTCAGCAACGCCGTGCATCAGTCTGGATACGGCCCCTGCATCCACGTTGATGTGTAGCTCATAAAAAAAACACACACACAGTGACAAGTTATGATAAATAACTGCTGAAAATAATCAGAACTGACAAAAAGGTCAACAAAAGCAAGCAAAGAGGATAGCATCCAGCTCAGGGAGCTTTGTTAAGCACAATATATCGGCCACCGCCCCCCCACAGCCACGTGGGCCCAGGGCAACTTTTTTATTATTGTAGTGGTATTACTTCAAACCCATTAAAATAGGCCTCTCCTAATCTAAATCCAATAATTTGTACACTTCTCCCTCCCTACACTGGCATCATGCTTTCCTCTATCTAACCCAACACTAAAAGAAAGGATTCATTATCTCTTGTTTGGACAGGGATTATGCTGATCGGAGCGGCTTAAGGCAGAAGATATAAAGACTCTTAATAAAATTCTTCAGCCGTTGCAGCAATGCGCCATCTAATTTAAAGCCTTCAGACCCCTTAACACTCTCTCTCACACACGATCACACGCACACACGCCCCTTTCCATCACCTTCTCCTTGTTCCCTAAATCTCAACATCTATTCTCATCTCCGTTTCCATCCTGCTCAGATCATCCTCATCATTTGTTACTAAAACCTGCATCGCAGTATAAGTCATGAGCAGATTTTGTAATCATGCTGACTTTCTGCTGTCTGCTTCTGCTGTGAAGTAGTGCTGCGCAACCCCACAAATTTTGGTATCGATCTGATACCAAGTAAATGCAAGGCCAATATTGCCGATATCAGTGCCAATGTGCTCTAGGCTATCAATAAAATAACCATGTCAACACAAAAAGGTCCCACCGCAAAAATAAAACAAGCAGTTGGACAAAATTCAGTGGGCTACACACCAAACTTAGAGGAAAGATAAGTATTGATCCTATTGCGCTAATGTCGATATGATACCAATACCAGCATAGGTATCGATATTTAGATCAAACTGCCCACCTCTACCTTGAATCTGCAATTCCCTGTTTTGAAATTAAAAAACACAAAGACGACCTTAAAGGCTGTTTGGTTTTTGATTAAAGCTTCACAGCACTAATAAATTAATGTCGGATCTGAAAGCAAGCATAGAAACTCAGGGTCAGCGTGCACATGTGATGTTGAACGTTTTTTTAAAGAAAACAAGCTAAAATGAAGATGAGTGCGAGTTTTTTTGTCGTGTAGTTACTGTAGTTCAGGAGCAGCTGGAGTGCCTTTTATTGGTTTCAATTCACTGAGGAGCTGGAGTTAAGGCGTGTGGAATTCAAATAAGGAGTTCATTTCTAAAACCCTTCAGCACCTGAACTTCATCAGTCAGCGCACAAGTGTTCAACACTCGAAACTGTAGCTTTCTGTTTCGAAAAAACTCTTTTCACTTAGTTATCAAGAGCCTCGTGTTTAAAGCGTGCCACAGTTTTATTCCACGCAGTCAGTCATTTTTAAAGGTTAGCAGGCACTCTTTTTCAAACGTGCCTATAGGAGGAAAAAAAAAGAAAGAAAAAGAAAAGCGGAGCAATTTTTTGTATTATTTTGAACTTGTTAGCAGCGGACTCTGAAAGACACCTGCACTGCTTTTAGATGTGGCCCATTAAGTCCTGAGAGTCGGTATGGATCAACCCACAGAGCGGCACAGCCAGGCAATGGGGCTGGCGGCTCTGCAGATGTTTTCACTGTCATGCAATATACAAGCAGAGATGAGTCCAGAGAAATGCAAAGTACTTGCATGAAGCATGAGGACAGCTCACAACGGAGGCTCCGGGGGACCCAGACGTAGTGCATCCACCCATCCATCAGTGGTCCTCCTCCTCCTCCTCCTCCTCAGAGGGGTAACGATCACAGACCTCAGCACATCGCAGTCCTTTGCAATTCAAACTCCGGTTAATTTCCTGCTGCTGTTTATGTGGCAGTGAAGGAAGTTTTTTATGAAGGTATCTGTCTTCTTGATGTCCTCACCCTTTGACAATTCATTGTCACTTGAATTGGGTACTGAGTGACTGTTATCCACGGTGCTTTACAGAAATAATATCGGAGGATATAATTTTTTTTTCTGCCTGGCTTTCCCCCTCCCTCACCTTTATTCACTTGTTATTTACTTGTATGCCATTATGGAAAATAATCTGCTTCATAAATATCTGAGAGTAACAGAGGTGATGCATATATTTGGATTTCCTGCGTATTTAAAGTTTAACTACAGGAGAAAAATGCAGATGGGGATAAACAAAAGTTATTATTGTAGACATGACTGGAAAACATCATACGGCAGTTTGCAGGCAGCAAATCAGACACACACACACACGCACACGCAAACCTGTCCAATTAAGATTTATTAAGTGAGCAGGTTTCTGAGGTGAGCAGGCAGCAGGTGCGCTGTATATCTACTTCAGTCATCATTAATGTTCATTTAGGGGCAGTCCTCTCTCGGAAACCTGACGAGCGCCGCAGCACGATATCGAAATCTTTAAAACAAATACATAAAATATGACCTGTTCAGAAAGGGAATCAATATTGCATGTTTGTCTGGAGGAAAAGCTGCTGATGCATTTGCTGTGCTGACTTTTCCAATTTCTACATCTGAGATTACCATCGCTTTCGAGTATGCTGCTCATTTTGAAAAACAGAATTTCATTCAGTCGCTGCTGTAGCTCTATGCCCTGAGGCGCTGTGAGAGAGGGAAAGTGTATTAATGAAATGAGAGACAGACAGTGTTATTTAAATCACCTCAACAGCATAACCTGAGGCCTAACACAGGCTCTCTGCTGCTTTCCAGACCTGTTTTCATACCTCAGCCAACTGAACTTAGCTTAATCATACCTAAATAAACTCTGACAAAGACAACCGAATGAAAAGACGCTCACAGTCTTAGCCACACTGAGTCCAACCCAGCGTGCTGTCACTCCTGCAAACAGTGAAGGCTTGGTCAGGAACCCCTTCTTGTTATATAAGGGGTAACGCTTTTGGATCATTTTTCAGTGGATCCAATAAGATTACAGTTCAGGTCGTGCCGACCTAATTTAGCTTGGTACTCAAACTGTCGGGTAGATTAAGGAAAAAAACAACAACAACTTACTGGACTGTCTTGGTGAAGAGAGAGCCGACCCTGATCTTCAGGTCATTAACTTTAGCTAATCTTGACTAATAGAATAGGGTTGCAAATGTATGCTGAGGAATTTGGTTTCCTCTATAGGGTTAGGTGTTCGGAGACCTGTGACTCCTTCCTGCTGAGAGGAGCCATTTGGGATTGTTTTTTTTGTTGTTTTTTTTTAAATCGGCCTCTGAAACAAGATTTTTGTTTCCACCTAGTTGGGTTGAGACCAAATCAGGGGCATCCTGATTAGATACCCAGTGTTTGTAATTTTGCTTCTGTATGCCAACACACTGGTTTAAATCAAGCAAACAAGATCTGATCACAGTGCAAAGTTTCAGCTTTAACAAAAGTGCTACATTAACCGTTTAAGACAGTTTTGTAGCAATTTTTTTTCACACAGGCCATGATTGTTGGATTTAAATTCCACTCCCAAAATTACAGTAAATGTGTCATTGTCCAAATACTTAGAGCTAATAGTGTATATCCCATCAGAGAGCTGCACTATGATGTTGCTGGGGAGAAAAACATCTGGAATATCCTGCATAGCCTGCTGCCATGACGACCCAACTTCAGATAAGTGGAAGAAGATGGATGGATGGGGTGAATGTGTGTCTATTTCAGACCTTGAGAGACTGCTATTGAACTTTCTTGGACTGCTCTGCATTAAAAAAAAAATTAAACAAAAAATATTTTTAGAATAATTTCCTTTAAGCCAGTTTGTGCTGTTATGACAATATGTTGTCCTTCAGACTTTAGAATATTGTGCCACTATATGTCAAGCTTTGGGGGTTTTAAGCCGGAAAGCAAAGCAGAAATTTCTATTTGTTAATATAAATTTAAGGACTATTTTATTCCTCTGCCTCTGCTTTTCTTCTGCAGTTCCAACTCAGGGTCACACTGTGGTTGGAGTAGCACATAGACAGACAACCATTCACACTCACATTCACAGCTATGGCCAATTTAGCATCAACAGTTCACCTCACATTTCTTTGGACTGTGAGACAAAACCAGAGAACCCAGACGAGAAAACCCATGCAGGCATGTGGAAGAACACGCAAAATCCACAGAGGATATATGGTCCCAGCCGGTTGGTGGATTTTAAACCCAAGACATTCTAGCTGTGAGGTGACAGTGGTAACCATTGCATGAGTGAGCCACCCATGACTAGTTTTACAATAAAAAACCCCCCAAAAACACAAAGATGAGAAGATCTACGGCATTGTAATCTCTGTTCTTTATCTGTGAGTCACAATTTGGTGACTGCAGCCATAAAATTTTTAACTACATATAAATTTAAATTTGCTTTGTCGCCTCATCGGAATGGATCCATGCACCATTCCCAGCAATCCTGCTAAGTTTACATGCTCTGGATCTCGTGTATGAGACTTCACAGTAATCTCAAACTTGTGCAGAGAGAACTTCTGTCTCGAACTGGTAAAAACTCTGTGTTATTGCCAAAAAGCTGTGTGACACAGAAGATGTAAATTTGGTCTACAACTCAGAGATCACTCAGCAGATTTCAATGGAAGATAACAGCAGATTTTGACACATACTTGTAAATGCATTTAATATAACATGACTCACTGTGTGGATGGCACGTGTCTGCAAACTGTGTTGCCTGGGTGGTCAGACTTTGCAGAGGGACTCAGCTGTGGATCAAGAATCTCTTTGTACATTTAACAGGAAATCTCAAAGATCTCATCTGGTAAAAGAACATTTAAAAAAAAGCACAATATTTGTGTGTATCTTTGTTTGTGTGTGTCTGTGCACCCTTATGCCAAGGCTTCAGAAGCTACCTGTTCTCCCAGAACAATTAAGCCAAGCCTCTTTACAGTATCTCCACTCCAATTAATTTTAATATTTAAACAGCCATGCAGAGACTTCTGAACCCACTAACGCAAGATTAGAGTAAACTCAATTAAATATTGATGGCCATAAATAAACATTCTAATTTGGAGAGGCGCCATGGTGTGCAGTAAATCAAGAAAAAAATGGTTTCGGCTGAACCGCTATGCTTATTAGCTGAGCAAATGTTGAACTGGTGGGGGTCACGAAATCCGGTGAAAGGAAGGACAAAGAATTAATGTAGGAGGACGTTGTAGAGAGCAAGTGGGAAGGAAAACAGAAAGAGAAGTGCAGGTGTTTCTGTCTTTATTGAAGATTTACATCAGCTGAATTTGTGTGTATAAACATGGCGACTGAATTTCTATAAAAGATTAGCTAATGCTACAGTCTACTGCTTTGCACTGGCAGTAATTTATAATAACAGCAAACTACAGGAAGCACTGATCAAATAAAGAATTCTTCTGGAGCTTTCAATATTTACCAGTGACCTTCAAAATCAGCTGCCGGACTCACTGAAGGGCGGTTTACACTCTTCTGCAACCCCTACTGGTCTTGAGGTGACAGTGCAATTCAAAGTCCATTAAAGAGCTCCATTTTGGAGATGGATGGTGCCATATGCTACACATAAAATACATACATGCAGCAGCCAGTTGTGCATTTTTGATCTAGATGGGCCTCTAATATGTTGCTGTTGAGGCAAAGTACAAGAATGTGTTCACTATCAAAGCTAATATAGGAGCTAATGAGCTAACTAACCAATGTAGTCAAGATTAGGTTATTACAATATCTTATTAGATTAATATAACGAGGATTATTTTCATTCTCAGTTTAAATGATATGCTGTGCTGCTGCGGAGATGGAAGGATGGTGCAACTTTGCCGCTGTGTGCACGGAACATGTTCATATGGACTGCTTGCAGTTGTGAACTGAGTTTCCTCCCATTAATGCATCCAATTGAACAATTATCCAGCATTTAGCTTAGCAAACCTGGTAAAAATAAAGATAACATAGCAGAAAAAAGCCTTGTTTTCCCTTTCAGGCAGATCCTCCTATAATGATGTGATGTCATATGGACACTACAAGCGTCCACTACTGAGATGGTGTTGATAAAAGCATACATGGAGGTGGTTTGCTATTTCCCCCACACTTTCCTTGATGTGCTTTTTTGTTTTACAACTAGATTAAAAAAAAAACAACTTTGATATTAGCTCAAATGCTGGTTTTGCAAACTCTGGTGCTGATCTTCATTTTATTTTGAGGCCCACGAGTCGGGCTGTAGAAACAACTCATCCATGCCGATGATTTAGGGGATAGTTTGCAAGGTGAAATATCTTTGCAGACTGCCCAACATCCATGCCTGAAAAATGTTTGGGGCTTCTTTTTCAAAAAAAGCTTTTTTTTAAGTGGGAGCAGTACCAGCATTTTATTAGGAATAAATGAATAGAAAATCCTATGTTTTTCTTTCGTTGATGATCATAAAGCTTACTTGAATTTTTAGAAGGTTTAACAGCAGAACTCGGTTCTTTCGTCTTCAACAGTCAATGACCTGCAGAGCAGCACCATGGTGAAGGTTTATCAGAGAGAAGCCTTCTGTGATATTATAATATGCTCCCTTCATCTCTAGAGCTCCCGGAATAATTTTGTTTTATCTTAAAAGGCTGGAAGATGTTACAGAACTTCTAGACAGAAAACAAGTCCTTGAGAGGCTGTCCACGTGCTCAGATCTGACTGACAGTGAATCATTCATGGAGCGCAGGAAACATGATGAGAGCCTGATTAAGGACAGGGAGAGATGGGCTCCGATGTTAAATCAGCACAGACTGAGGGCTGATTAGACCAAAACCTTTACATGAAAAAGCAGAGAAGCTTAAAAATGTTCTCTGGCTGGTGAATTGGGGTCTTTTTATGTGGTTAAAGTCACATCATGCACATGATTCCATGCTGGTTGCGTGTTTATATATCAACTAAAAATTGCACAGACTTGTAAAGATCATTTCTCATCAGTGCCTATCCTCATTTTTGCAGTGTGTTTAACATGTCATCAAAGCTGTGCCACCTACATGCAAATGTATAATCAAAGGTAAACATGTGTACACACAGACAGCTACACTCACAGTTTTACAGAGATTTTTCTACTTCAAGCTCATGAATTCATAAGACAGTGTGTATGCCAGGCAGAGCAGACTAACATGACAGCCTCCTGACAGCTCCCGTACACAGGCAGCCTGCTTTGTGTTTTAGATATACAGTATATTTTGAAAGTTATTCAAGAGCAAGGGGGTGGAGGGAGCAGAAACACCACATGAATAAATAGAAATCAAACACTCACCGGCTGAGGTTTTGGCACTTTGAGCGGAGATATGGGGGAAGGTGTCAAGGGGTATGGCAACAGGGTTTGACAAGGGGGCCACGACGGGCAGCAGACGCTGTCAGAGAGCCAGGTGGTGATGCGTGAACTGGGGGAAAGGAGACTTTGCGCTGTGGATTCCTCTGCCGATTGGTGGGGAGGAGCGCAGGCTGCAAGATGCGCTTTTAACACACGTCCACCTGTCAGAGCTCTGGCTGGATTCTCACACGCTCGTACATGTGTGATAGCGAGCATGAAAACTTTGATTGTTGGGGAGGCATAACCGTGCAAGTCATTTGGTAAGCTGTGGTTAAACCGAGCACAGATTCCCAAGGTGTCATCATCCATACTGGGGCATTGTGCAGCCTGTGACATACAGTACACATGTTCAGCCAACAGGTGTCTCTATTTGTAGTGAGGCAGAAATTAAGGGTGTGGCTGTAAGTTAGACCTGCTCCCTGTCTGATGTTCCTCCGAAAGACCAGACTTTATGTCCAGTCAGAAATCTTCAACTTGTATTTTTGCATAAGTGCCAAATAAATTGTAGTTGCCTAATCATTTGCTGAATTACAGGATTGAATGAAATTTTTGATTAGACCTACTGTAGTTACGGTTCTGTGGAAAAGTTTCAAGCAACAACTCATTTCTTTACATTTTGTTTCAGTGAGCTAGACTTTCTTTTATTTTTTTAAAAAGTCATTGCCCAAACATGTTAAGTCCAGTCTTTGTTACTACTTAACACTGACCTGTGAATCAGTCAAGCATGGAAAAAAGGCACCTAACTCAACGGACAGACCAGTGTTACGTCTACACAAAACAGAAAACTTAGCAAAGAAACACACTTAAATTGTATCTTTAGGCACATTTTAATTTCTGTCTTTGTGAAAAATGTCAAGGATAACAAGTTAATAGTATTTTTGCACCAACAAGGTGATTCCCAACAGGCTATTAGACAAAAACTAGAGAAATGGAGAACAAAAGAAGTGTCAGTCTAAAAAACATAAAGTAGATGAAAAATATGTGAAAGTCATGTCATTAAGAAATAGGAAAAAAAATCCTGCAAAGCCCTGACACGGGACCTGAGAGATATATCTGGACCTTCAGCTGATCCGCCTACTGTTTGCAAAGCCTCATCAGAAATGATCTCAGCCGATAGGTGGCTGTCAAGAAGCTATTCGTAACAAAGGGAAACAGTGAGAAAAGGCTGAGGTATGCCAAATTACACAAGAACAGCACTGAAAATCAGTGACAACAGGTCTGACAGAGTGATTAATCCAAATTTTAAAGGTTTGGTTGAGTACGTACAGAGGAGGTCAGCAGACAGATCCAACAGTGGGTGTCTACAGCCATCTGTGAAACAGGGTAGAGGCTCTGTCATGGTTCGGGGCTGCATTTCAGTCTGTGGTGTTGGTGATGTTGTTAAAATTGATGGCATTATGAACGCAGAAAAGTCCCATCAGATTTTGATCCATCAAGCAAAACTTTTTGAAAACCATCTGCTTGGCAGTGGCTTCATTTCTCAGCACGATAATGATCCCGAACACACTGCCAATTCAGTAAAAGCATACCTGGATAGAAAAACACACAGTGGAACACAAACACACATCGGTCATGGATCGGCCCAAACCTGAACATTATTTTAGCAGCGTGGGATCATCTTGACAGAGAATGGATGAAAAGGCAGCCAACAACCGAAGAAGAGTTTTGAATGTCCTTCAAGAAGCCTGGAGAACTATTCCTGGAGACTACTTAAAAAAAATTACAAGAAAGCCTGTCTAAGAGAGTCCAGAGTGTATTGAAGAATAAAGGTGCTCATACCAAATATTGACCTTTACTTCCATGTGTGTTTGCACACGTTTGAATAAACCACTGCACCTATTTCACACCCTTATAACAAAATATAAATAAATAAGGGGTGACTCATGAATTTTGCACAGTGCTATGCATTTGCACGTGAACTAAACCCTTTCTGGGGCCCATTGCTGAAACACTGGATTACTATTAAAAATAAGGCCTTCATTTTTGAGGGAATAAGAAGACTGACAGATGTTTTTTAAAGCAGTGGAATTTCTTAAATTTAGAAATATTAAGAAATGAGGGATGACTTCTTAATGGAAAAATATTTGTGGTTTTACACATAATTCCGTTAGTTTAATTCCTTATTTAGGCAACATTTCACCAAAGGACACTTTGCTGTGTCTATAGAGTGGCAGAGGAATCTGACAGAATGCCAGTATATCATAATAGGGACAATAGCACATCGGTGCAGTATAGTGCTGCTTTCTTAAGTCTTTGGTTTGGTAAGGAGTAGATTTGACCAAAATTACCAGATCGGCTCAGCTTGAGGTATAAAAAAAACAGTGATAGTGGGATTTTTGTACTTGTATACATTTAATTTCTATAAACATTTTTATTTTTTCAGCACTAAGTTTGTGAAACACGTATAAATTAAAGTAAAAATGAAAAATTTGGTAGGGCTCCTATCACTATCTCTTTCTCTCTCACTCTCTCCATCTGTCTCTCTTTGCATTTCCCGAGGGAAAAGCCGGACAGTGGGCAGAGTGTTTTCTCGGAGCCGGCACTGGGAAACAAAGGCAAAAAGGCAGAGGGTGGGGAGAAAAGCTCCCATTCACGTCCCCATAATACTCTATTCATGAAACCCCGTGTGCTTTTATTATTTAAGTCTTTCTCCCAGCACAGAGAGCTCCATCCTGTCTTATTGTGAAGCCATCATCTGAGGAGCTATTTCCACAGAAGCAAAAAATAGTCCTATTTGTGAAATACTGATTATCTAAAATGGGACCCCAGGGCCTCGATGGAAGGGAATACCGGATTCCACAGGCTTCCTCATCCTGCTGGTGGATTATGTTTTTTTTTCTTAGCTCTTCTTTCCCTCATTCTAACTCGGCTTGATATCATTACACAGGCGTTGGATACCAACTGTCACAGGGTGCAGACTGTAATGCATCACTTGTCTGCATGAAAATATGTAATTATGCTCATCTAACAAGTTTTCAAGGCCAAATGGAGGTAATATCTCTTGTGTGAAACAATAATCTTGCAATGCATCAGTTTAATTGAAAAGAAAAAAACTTGCTACATTTGCTTATTTGTCACCTTGCAGAAAATGCGCTGTGTGTTGACAGCTGAAAAAAGTAGAAAGGATACCAGTAATTAGCTTGTGTGGGTGGACTTGTGTAGATGATGTGTATCAGCACGAGTTTGTGCTTGTGTGTCTTGTGTGTGTTTGTCCAGCTTATTCAGATTACAGTGTTCTGTCGTACCTGCCTGTATTTGTTTAGTGAACACTCCAATCATCACCCACGCCTATTGTTTCCATAATCAAATCACATGAAAGCCATACTAATTGAACAGGTATTGATAGAAACACTTTGATTCTCCCTTTTTGTAGCCCTGGAGATGACAGCTTCATCGTCATGCAGGGCACAGCAGGATGACGAGACACTAAATGCACACTGAAAGACAAATTTAGAGATGAAGACAGACAGAAATCTCTGCAAAAAATAAAAAGAAAGAAGAAGATTGATGAACATTAAGTTAGGGCTTTACAAGGAAACAAAGAGAGATATATGCTATGAGAGAAAGACCTGAGCTGTCACATGTACAGTACGTGTGCAATCAGGACGATGGTGCTAAATACTGGCAATCAAGGCAGATTCATCAGAGCCTTCTTTTTCTGCCAAGGAAAGCAGCACACTGTAATTATGTAGACATCAGCCTTTGCGACAGCCACCCGCGCTAGTTGTAATTTTGCCCAATTTGCGTTCGAAGGCTTCAAACGGCCTATAATTTGAATCCCTTCAGCTTTATGGTAATGTGTTAGCATTGACTGTCGCACCTTTGTGCTCTCTTAAAATGAGCATATGTGTTAAAAGACGTGCTGGAGGGAATTTTGTGAGGACAAGATTCATGTTGACTTAAGAGAACCCGCACTGACAGAGGGACTGAGGGGTTTTATGGACCTGTATCTCATTTTATTTGCTCAGACCAAAAAAAAAAAAGAACAAAAAGCAAACAAAAAAAACCTTTATCTGGGGATTTTTTGGCACCTTTTGAGAATTTAACAATATCATGCAGCTCTTTCTGTCTCCATATCATTTTAATGTGTTTTTGTCGTTATTTGAACCACATTAGAACATTAAAAAGTTCTATAACTCATAAAAAAACCAACTATTTATTTTTTGCCTCTGTAGATCAGCACTCATGCTATTTTTAGATTGGTTGGAGTTCTACTGAGGCTTCCTCGTGTATCTGAAGGAGAACATTTCCTACATGATGTACATGCTATCACACAGCACACTAAAAAGATGTGTTTCTTATCATCCTATTTCCTAAAATGAAGGCAAAGTAGGAGATCCACGGTGCACGGCACATTTACATGTGGTCAGAACTTCGACTGATTAACATAAAAATAACAGAAGATAGGAAAATGGTCCAGAGGTGCATGAAGAGACGGCCTTGAAGGGGATCACAAAGATGGCAAAGGTGCTGATTTGAATTTTTGTTTTATTGCACCTCATGTATTCTATAATATATAGTGCTTTCACTCATTTTTATTTGGAATACTGAAAATAACATTAATAACCAATAAATATCAGCTCTCCTTTAATAGTGGATGGATTTTTTAGCAATAAAGCCTAAAATTATGAAGAAGATTGATTTATCCTAAAGGTGTTTTCAGAGTCTTTGTCACCATAGACGAAACCAAAACAACCGTATTGGAAGGGCAAAAGGTTAGGTGTGAAAGCACCCTGACACATTTTT
>VUQG01021525.1:0-25853 GCA_015106755.1 Etia nguti | reverse complement strand
TAAATCTCAATGCTGTCATCCTGCTTCAGGTCTTATTCATGTACCTCTCCCATCTTTGTCTCACTCTGGTCACTGAGAACCCATCCAAGCCTCCATCGCCACCTTCACCACCACTAACAGCTAGATTGTCCTAAATCCTATCACTGATTTGCTGTTCTGCCATGATTGTTCATCAAAGTGTAATCGCCTATGTAATGGAGACCATTGGTTCCATTACTCTAACCTGTATTTTTATTAATTTGATTCACTGGTATTTTAAAAAGCTACAGAGGAAAAAAAAAAACACACACACATTTATGGTTTGGTGATTCTTTTAGGTTTGACATTTGGATTAATAATTAAGTGACTGTTTGTGGAAGGTGAAGAGACAGAGGGGGACTGGCCATCCTGCCTGTGTCAGGAAAGCGTACCTGAGTTAGAGCTGTTCACAATTTATTATTTGTTTTGTAAACCTAAATTCCTTGTACATGTATTTAAGAGAAGTGTGTTCACAGCACTCATCTTGTCCTGGTTGCTTCCTTCACAGAATGTGGAGTAAAAGAGTACAACCAGCGCAATCACCTGGTTATGAGTAAACCAATGTTCCAGATTAGGGGAGTTTTGGTTAAGGTGTTTCTAACTTGTGTATAAGTGATTGAAGTGTATATGTTATTGAATTATTTATAGGTCTTGGTACAGATAGAAATGTGTTCTATGTGTTGTATTGCGGTTTGATGTTTGCTTCTGTGGATGTTTATTTTCTCGTTTGGTTTGCTAACCCCAGACTTGGGCTATTCCAGCTGCTCATCTTAATCAGCATAGAATAAAAGGAAGCCAGTTGCATTTTAGAGTGGTTGGGTTCTTTGGTGTGTGTTGGTGCGTAAACGCATACTTTCCTTAATAAAGGACATTAAGGACAGTTAATAAATTTTATTCCAGCTTTTTACCATTTTGTTTAAACCTACATGTGATTGCCGGTTAAACTGACAGCTTTTGTCACTTTTTCTAAATTATCTCTATGAAGTTCAGTGTTTATGTGCTATCACTTAATATAGGAGGTCTCTCTTCAAAATGTCTTTGGCTTTTTTTTTTCTTTGTTTTTCTTTTTCTTTGGGGGGGGGGTCAGACTTACCCCCAGGCATATCCAACGACCAATCTAGTCTAGCATTTGTCAACTTCATTACTGCCTCTCTTTGCCACTGGAGGAGCTGGACTAAGCCAGAATTTGTGGAATGGCTAAAGTTGTTGACAGACGCAGACTTCTTTGAATCACTGATGGCACCGACTAATTACTGTCAAGGAAAGTTCCAGGAAGTTTGGTCTGCCTTTATAAAATATATCCAGGAAAAAATGCAAATGCAGGTGTCTTTTCCATCCCTTTCCAACCTTTCCCTTTCTGCCTCCATTAAATTATATAGAACCCCTTGGTTTTTCTTTTTGGTTGGTTATTTTTTTTTTACCAGTATTTGGATTTTTTTTTCTCTGATTGTAAATATGTGTAGTTTCTTAGTTTTTGCTCCATTATGGAAATTGTTTTGGTAACTCACATTTTTATTATTTTTTTCAATCACTTTTTTTTAACTTCATATGGTTTTACAACAAATTCCGTATCATATTGAAGCACACAATAACAGGGTAGTTGACCAGGGTAGTTACTGGACTTATCATCATCTCCCATTAGTTATTGTGTGCCTATTTTCCACTTGAAGCAGTATTCATCATGGGATGACTAAAGCTGAGCTGTTTGGGCCAAACCAGCTCTACAGATTAGGGAGTTGGGAATTTCCTCAGATGGTAACATCCACCCAAAATATTAACAACCAGAGGCTATAGAAACTGTCCTAGTTTTAGAGTAGATAATTTATATGATGATTGCCAAATCTGGAATGCCTGCCTAAAAGTTAAGTGGCCCATTGAAAATGCTCCCAAAGGGCACTCTCACACTGCCTGCAAGTCGTACTTTCTCAATGAAAAACGAACCGTATTACTTCTTATAAAACACAGTAAATCTTTCACCAAGTAAACAAGCACAATAATCTTTTCAGAAACGATAAATCTATATTTTATATTTCACCTCTTCTGTGCTGCTTTAGAATTCACTTAGCTATCTATAGCAACATTGGGTATGAGATTTAAAATTCCACATAGAAGAAACTCTTACTTTCCCCTTCATAAAGTGGCATATACACAGCATTAGAATCTTGTGTTTTAATGATTAGATACAGGTGCAATATGAATATATGTTGGTTCAAAGAAATGTCACCTCTGTATAATGCATTTTCCCCTTACTTGTAAGATATACAGTAAAAACTAAAACTAACAATCTGGTAAAACTGTATAATTTAGTGTAATGATAGTGAGGAAACGGATGAAACAAAAGTAGGTTAACCCAGCCATAGTTTTTAAACACAAAGAAATGAAACCTTATTTGTTGCCGCCTTATGCAGGTACACACTCCACTGGAAACTTAAAATAAACAAAAATTCACTTTCTTTGTTAGTGAATGCATCTCATCCAAAAATAGCAGCTCGCTGCATGTGCCATTGTCTTCCTAATAATTTGTTTGGCAATAGTGTTTTTTTAAGAAGTCATTTTAACTGCAGCATAATCTGATTAACTTGCCTCTGTAATTGGTTTGGTCAGCTTGATGTTCGTGGGTCGAAAACAAATTGTCTTTGTAGAAAAACTCATTTCAAAACTAAGTGAAGAGTTGTGTAAACAAGATTGTATAAAAACAATCACATAAACAGCTTTAACAAACTGTTTTTGGCAGCAGTGGCATTCAACTGCATGTAAACATAACTTAATCATAATCCAATAGAATCATTTGGGATATGAAAATAAAAAGCAATTACAATGATGGCACTTTTAAGTCACTTCTTTTTTCTCATACTTTTGATTATCCAATATATCACATATTTGGACTGTGTAGTCTCCCATTACTCATTAAATGCATGAAACAAATTTGAGCTACTGCTTCCCTTTTATATTAGAAATTTACAGCAAATAATATTTTCAACCCCATAGCGGATACACTGCTACAAATATAACTACTACATGGTCATCGTACTTCCTACTCAGAAACAAAGTCAGGTCATGCTTAGTGAATCTGTCATCATTATTAGTAACGCAGGGTAGTATTTTGTATTTGGGTAAATACAATGGATGCAACAACAGTAAGAAAATCTTCAAACAAACATAAACCATAAATAAAATGCCATTATGATTAAAGAAGTATAATTCTAAACACAGAAAGGTGATACAGAAGAGCTTCCCCAAAATAAAACCTGGGGATGGTCTCCTAAGTATTTGATAAACAAAAATATGTGGATATAGTGAAGAAGGGAGGAAACAGAGTGATTATTGACAGAGGAAATGAGCTAAATAAGGATAACCAAAAATATCTTCTTGCTTTCCCAAGGGATGCTTTTCATGCCAAGGGCCAGTATAATAAAAAATGAATATGTCAAACAGAATGAATAAACTGTACAGGTGTTTCTGATTAAAATGTTCAGCTGACAAAAGAGACAGCTTATATTGAATTTTTTTTGGGGGGGGGATTGGTTGATTTATATTATTAACTTTCTAATGTACTAGCTTAATGTTGCTCATACGTCTTCTCTCTACCATCTGCAGTTGGGGATGTTGTGTGCTGTAACAGCCATCATGATGTACTTGTAATAAGCGAGTCAGGCAACTGCAAAGGACAGACATTTCAAATTGTCCGAGAATTTTTGATTTACTTAAATTCATTGTTTTCTTCCAAGAATTTGTTTTATTAACTCCTTGATACGTTCTTGCAGCATTTAGTCGTAATGTAAAAAATAAACTAATACAAGCTGATTATTACTGAAGATAGGTAAACTTTGACACCAAAAGTGTACTGAAAGAGGAAGCAAGTATTTGTTTCTTTTTATTTATTTACCCATTCAAAATTTAATTTATAACAAAAAACTCCCATCCCCCAAACGTGACAGGCTACATTGCTGGTCCTGACTAGGAAAAAAATAAAGTAGTGTAGCTGCTGCACAAAAGACAGAGAAAGAAAGAGAGAGAGAGAGTGTGTGTGTGTGTGTGTGTGTGAGAGAGAGAGAGAGCGAGAGATGTGGGAAGCAACTTGAGCCAGCTGTAATGGGACTCAGTTCACCAGCCTAACTATGCCTCTTCTTAATACCACTGCCGGCTGATCCTCAATAGCGCAGCTTGAGGAAATTATCCACTGACCCAGTACCCTTGATATATCGTTTCCTTTTACTTGAGAATCCATACACTATTACTCTTCTGCCTCAGTGTCAGAGAAGCAGTAGTGGGATATAGGGACACTTACTAAGGGGGTTCTCAATGCAGTATAAGCAGCGTAAATAGCAACAGTGATTCAGTAAGGATCAGTGGTAGCCTTGTGCACTTAAATATTGAACAGAGGGTGGAAATTAATCTATTCACTTTCATGCATTATTTAAAGGAAGAAAAAAGGGAATTGTATCCACAGAGTTTCTGTTCTGTTCTGCAAAGTGAGAGGACAGAGAGCTTTGGAATTATGAGGTTCCATTAGTAGCCCGAGCCGTTTGGAGAGCTGTGCATTTCCACTTCCTGCCCAGTGTTATTGACGAGCAGTACAGTTCATTTTTATAGCTTCTCCAGGCTGATGCTCTAAAGGTCCATTAGATTCTAGATTACGATGACTGCTTTGTTTTGATTTAATTTTTTACTCATTTTAGCAATGATGTCTTTAGAAACTGTGACTGACTTATGAAGGCAACGGCTACATGCACATACTCAAATATTAATATTAAAAGGTTTATTAATGGTGAAAACATGGCAATAGGGATGGCTAAATCTGCTTTTATGGCTAACTGCTGCACTTGCATTAGACTTTGGTCAGGAGTACATAATCCCCCTGTGGTACATAAAAACAGAACTTAGCAGGTGGTGCTAGGAAGAAAGCAGCTGAATAAAGCATTAAGACTTGCATGACAACACAGAGCGGTATGCTAATGGAGAACTAAGCACAGATATGTCTGTGTCATGTACTGTTCAACGTTGTATGACGATTATTAGATTGCTCGCAAATGCCAACTCTTAAGGGACCAGTCAGTATGCGAGGGTTATACTTGTTTCTCTAAATGCTCTTAATTTCTTAGCCTTCCTATCGTGCAATCATAATAAACATCAATATACTTCAATTAATATCCATAGCCTTATACAACGTGAAGTGAAGTTACATGAGGTCAGTGCTGAGCACACATATCTTTCTTCTGGTAGCTTTAGCACACTGCCAGGGGTCAGCATAAGTGGAATAGATGTTTTTACCTTCATGTTCATTCTTATCTCAATGCATCACATACTTGCAGCTTGTTAGATTTAGATAGCACAATCATGATGAATATCAGGGTCCCTACATATACGGATCATATGTGACAAAATGGGAATGAGAGACACATCACCTAAATGCATTCATAGTGCAGCACTCAGCTGCAAAAGTAATAGTGGGAGAAAGAGGACCTGCTAAATTCTGCAGGAATTGGCCATGGTTGTTCAGTTGACATAGTTAAAAAAAACTGTCCTGACAGCTATAGCTCTCAAGGTTTTATGTGCTGTCTGACCACTCAACAATCTGCTGGAATACTGAATACCCATTATCTGGGCCAATTTGAGCAAATAACCAGTCTTAACCGTTGGCACATATTGAAGACCCGTGGTTTAGGTACACCAGCTGACTGATGAAAAGAATGATTACAGCCTGGATGTCTCTATGATACTGTGTGCTGTGTCTTGCACTTCAAAAGAACTGTAATTTATTTATTTTGGAGTGTCCAAGGATCTCACCTGTTTTCATTTGTCTTTCCATGTTTCCCAACCAGGATTCCTACTTTAATCTTAAAGTCTCCTTGTAGTAGCAGTTGTTCTCATTTGGAGATGCTGTCCAATCAATCTTATCACTAATGAGGCTGACTTGACCATCTGCAGGAATCAGCTGAAACAGTCGCTCTGTTCAGTTCATGCTTGGCTCCACTATAGTTATCAGTGTGCTTGTAATTGCAAAGCCAGTACCTTGAAGTCTGTCATCCTCTGAACTCTTTCCACAGGAAGTCTTAAATGCTGTCACATTGTTGTCAGGGCATGCTACTTGTTTGGCGATATCTTATAAAGATGTGATTAACAATCTTACATTTTCGTTACATTTTCAATTGGCATTTCAATAAATAAAATTAATTTTAGTGCTGCACGAAATGATTTAATTGCCCATACATTAAACTATCACAGCTGGCTGGGTTGTTTAAGATCTTAACTTATACATCGCCGAATTGTATATTTGCGGCATGAAATTTCTACCATCTTTTCCCATTTTTCTTGGAATTCTCCACTGTGCTGTTCAATACAACAATGAAGAAAAACTTTGAGTGGTTTGGGACAATGTCTAGAATTAGTGTTGTCCTTTGTTACCTTTGAATCTTACTGTAAAGGTACACAATTGTACTTTTGTTAGTTCACCCCTGAAACCAGTAAGGCAGGTGAGCATTTTTCAGAATCAGAATCAGAATACTTTATTGATCCCTAGGGGAAATTATTTAAGCAAGTTCCTTTAGACTACCCAAGCAAGATGATGTTCTGAAATGAGGTTGGACTGTCCACCAAAAACTGCCAGGACAGAATGGTTCTGAAAACCTTATTAGACTCTGGATTTAATTAACTCTGTCTGATCAAAAAGTGGCCACAAAAAAATGATCATTTATAATTTACTATCATGCATTTATCCTCCAAAATGAATTTCTAAACCAAACTGACCATGTAAGTCATCTACATATTTGTTAGAAAACCTGAAGTTTGAATTAGCTGAAATTTTAAAGAAAAAAAGAAAAAAAGAAAAAAAAGAAGTAGTGTTAGCCCTTTTTTTTCCCTTTAAAAGCTTCCAGTGAAGACATGTTGTAAATTAAACATTTGCTACAAACACTAAATCTAGTGCATCTGTAGCTGGTGCATAATTGTATGCTCCAATTTTAATGTGATATGTCTGTGCCCCTGGTCACACATGGACATGGTATGCAATGCAGTGTACAAAGATCAACTTGTGGAGTATTACATTAAAAAATATAACTTGTTGGTACTTGTTGTTTCTCATGGGACCAATAAAGAGAGTTTGGTTCCCAGATTAAATGGCACGTGCCTAAATAATCCATCTTAATTATAGCTAGCTTTTTGGAACTCTTTGCGATGTCTTACTCAGTCACCTAATCACATACACTAATTTCATGCAAAGTAGACCTCTGTTATCAGGACTTGGGGTCCAGTGTCCTTTCCAAGGCCAGAATCAACCAGGCAACCTCGCATGGTACGGTGGAGACCCCACTCTACCACCTTTACTTACTCCAGGCCAGCATTTTCGAATGTCCCTCTCCACTATCTGACACACCCACAAGATAGTTTACAAAAGCACACACACCAGCATTATACCCAGCCAATTTGCAGCCCAGTAGATCTCCAGATTGTGTTTTCAGCAAAGTCCAATTGGCACCTTTCCAAAGCACTACTGAGCATATTCCCTGTCTCTTTTTGCTTTATCGTCCTATCAAGATATTTCCCCTGATGGCTAGCCTGTTGCAGGTGGAAGAGAGAGAATTGTGTCTGGATAATGAACTCACATCTTCCTCCTTTTTCTCTCCCAAACACGCTAGAAGCTCCAGCAGTGGTTTATCCATGGTCCCTTATCTATATGAACATCAACAGACTTAAAGATGATGTTTAATTTATGGGGAAAGCCTAATATTTCTTTTCTGGGGGGGGCAGTGGGGGATCAGCAATGTTCTACAGATGATAATTCATTAATTGAAATTTAGCTGCACAATGAGTCAGACAGTCCAAGAGGAGGACAAAGATAGATAGAAAGGGAATTAAGGCTGGGTAGGTTGTTAAAATGGGTGAGCAGAATAATCAATAACAGTTAGGGGAGTGTGTGTTGTGTCAATCTAACAGCTTGTTCTTGTTCTACGGGGACAAACCCCAGACGTGAAAACTGCTTGGTAGAGCCAGAGCCAGATTGACGTTCCACTTTATTGAGATTTAGTGGGTCTGCATGGATTTGAATGATCCTCAGCACAATCTGTCAGTTGTCATGATAATGAATGGAAGATGACAGGTTCAGTGCCAACCATTCTCACTTTGCTGCTCACTGTTGGAGGCGGCCAAACGTTATGACAAGGGCAGCCAAGGGATCTAAATATGACAATATCGGTGGGCCACAAGCTTGGTTAGAAAAGAGAAAGAATGATAGCTCCTTAGCACATATGATGTCACACCGTATCTGGATGTACTCTTGACATTTTTAAATGTTACCTCAAAGTTATTCCTCAGATACAAAAAAATTAATTTAAGCCAAAAACATAACTGATTAATTACTAATTACTTTGAATAAGTAATTAGTTGCTTAGTTATAGTCATTTAACACAAGAAAGAATAATGACAGTCAATTCATTTACCCAGATGAGTTCTGCATCTATGATTACAACTACCTGCCAATATCCAGTCTTGATAACTGTGATCCACAAGTTTGACAAGAGCTGGATTAGAGAGTTAATGGTCTCAATTTAATTCACAGTTCATGTCACATGACCTGGAAAACATGCTTTTATGATCTAAAAACTTAAATAAGACTATAAAAATATTAATTGCTGCCATCCTCTGAACTGACTTTGCAAATTCTGACTTCTAACATTTCCTCTGTGGCTCTCAATCGTGTGGTGGTTCATTACATTGGAACACAGTCATAGAAATGTTGACACTCCCTGGTCTAATGTGTGGCAGTCAAATATGCTGTAGTGCTCCCGCTATCTCGTCGGCATTTTGGCTAAGAGGCAATTGTTTAGTCAACATATATGTCCAGTATTTAAAATAACACATTTTCAACTTTTCTTGATTTCCTGGCTGAGGCAGGAGCGTAGTCCTTGTTGAAACTCAGAGAGGTAATCTCAAAAACTTTGGCTATCATCTGACAATAAATTAGCTTTTTCGAAATGTCTCTGCATTCATAAAAGATGACAGGAAATCTTAAAGTCATAAATGATGACAGGAACTCTTGGCCTGGATATCTGCTGGCTGCAGCAGTGATCCCTGGAGTAGAGGATAACTCAGTAGACGGTGTCTACACTGTACATGCAAAATCTGTCTTTACTTAATTGAAATGAGTGTTTTTAACTTAACTTATTAAAGGCTGTAAGTTTTTCTTCACTTTACTTATCTGTAGTCTTTACCCACATAGACATTTAATTTAATAATTTATTCTTATTTTTCTCACAAAAAAATAATTTTAAGTTCAAACCTTTAATTTAATCATATTGTGATAATTCTTTCAGTTAAAGCTATGTCATGTTTAGAATTGTATTTTGTGGCTGTGTGATGTGGTCTTAATGCTTTTTTCATTGTGACTTATCCTCTTTAAATACTGGATATTCCAAGTGAACAAGTTAAATACTTCACTTAGGTTCTGAGATAGCAACAAAACTAACATTGTGCATTGTGTTTTGTGTAATTGTATTACACAATTAATTTACTAACACCTAATGAATATACCTGGACCTGTGAGTTAAAATAGGAAAAAAACACAGGAACGAAATCTGTATTTGTTCAAATAAATGTTTACTCTTTAATGACAAGTTTCAAGTTTTCTGACTGATTACAAAAATATCACTTGTGAATCTACGGTGAATCTTTTCTAAATCTGCCGTATCATCTTAATCCGATACCACACAAATACAAACAGATGTCATGATCCTGGTTATTGTGAGAGCTTTACCGTCCTATATTTTGTAGATACCATCACAAAAACTAAATTCGTTCTAGCAGTTACTTTCGGTTAAAGGAATGATTGTACCAATCAACATATTCTACAATTAGCATGAAAACAAGCATGATTTTTTAAAAATACTATTAACAATAAGGTGTTTGTATTATTTGACTGTTTAATATTAATAATGATTAATAATTTCTTTTGACTGCTTAAAAAATAATAAAACTTTATATGTATTTGAACTGTTTTAAACTTTTAGGTTTTTGGTAGGAAAGCATCAACTTGCACATGTTATGTCTCCCTGACATCCCTAACATTGTTTTAGCTTGTGCTTTTTCACAGATTTGTTAACATGTGAGAAAATGATAAATAAGAACTGTTTTATTATTTTAAAAAATATTAACAAATATGATCAAATTTCTTTTAAATCGAAATCTTGCGTGAAGCATTTCAAGCAAGGCCATTTTGAAGGTCTCAGGATTGGTCGGTTGTTGTCACCGTGATAACTCTGAAGACAAGTGACTGAGGATGACATGTTATCCTTTTTTGAAAATTATTAAGGGTATCATGAATGTTTTTTGAAATGTTATGACTGGAGTATTGCTCTGCCTGGCAAACCTTCTTCTTAACTGTCCTGGAGTAAAGTGCTACCACAATCACAGCACTTCAGTGCAGCAAATGCTTCAAAAATCCCAGTTTAATAACAAGTCTGTAAACGTGTTGTTTGTCAGATAATTTCAGTGCTCGTGTCTTCAAATGCCCATTGGCTTCCTCACTGGAATATGTGACTTTTCCAGAGACATCATCTGCTGAAAAGCTGTCTGTAATACTGACAGGCTCAGTATTGCCATATGAATAAGCAAACAGTTACACGGGATGCTTTATACATACTGAGTTTTATTTCAAATCCAATTGATGCACATAGACACAAAGAGATGAGAGGAAGAGATGATTCAGTCTGGTGCTCACTGGGCCATTGTCACTGCCACAGTGGGGAATATTACTCCGTAGTCAGGCTTAACATCTGACCAAATCTATCTCTGTCTGCAGCTCTTTTTTTCTCTGTCTCTCTCTGTTTGTTTTTGCTTTGAAATGTGTTTCTGAGGAAACGCCTCATATTACATTCATATTATTGCATGAGTATATCAGCCCTTATTTTGTGCATTGATATATTTTAAATTGTCAATATGACAAAGGAGGAATCCATCTTAAACAACCTAGTACAGAGCAAAAATAATTCAATGTGGGCTAAAGCTCTTGCACATTGTTAAAATAAAATACAGGATTTATCAAGTCCAAAATCATACATAGATAAAAGAAACATAATGAAACTGTTTTATTGATGAACCATGGTTAAGTAATGGCCCAATAAGCAATCTGAATTCAACAAGTCTACCTGAGTAACATAATTGTTACTCAGAAAGAAGCTAATACTGTCAGCATGTGTACTGTGCCTCTTATATAATGACACCTGGGGTAGGCTCCAGCCTCCACTGGATAAGCAGTTAAAGGAATGAATTGGCGGAGATGGAAAATCACATCAAACATAAAGTAAAATATAATAAAATGTAACTACACTAACACAATTCATAATTCAGTGTTCATTTCATAACATAAGAGCAATGAATAAAATACAGAAAAGCTTTAATGTTTAAATGTAATCTGTGCACTCTGAATTCAGCTCAGTGTGGAAGTCTCTACTGTGGACTGTTTCACCATTTGTCTGCACCTCCTCTGGTTCCCACGGAGATAAAGTGAAGAAGAGACAGGTGATGATAGTGTTGCTTGAACTGATTACAACTCATTACTTACTTTAAGTGCAATGAACGTTTTCTTAATAAGTTTTCACCAAGGAGCTGTCCAATGTGTCCAGGCACTATGGAATTTAGCTTTATTTTGTTTTTCCATGATTTTTTTCTCTGCTCTGACCCACATGGACAACAACTTCTATTTTTGTGCACTTGCTTTTCCTTTCCCACTTTAATGAAATGCAGCACGTCTCACTCCATCCACCAGGAAAACTCGGTGGATGAGTGAGTGTGGCTGGAGCTGATTGGTGAAGCAGGGACCGTGTTGCATAGTTATGTATAATAATCTGTAAATGAAAATATGATTTTTAAAATTTGCATTCATGTATTGTTTGCATTAACATAGATTCATTTGAGGGGCTTGAGTTGTTTGTAGTTGTGTGTTTCAATAGGAGAAAACATTTAATGCAGACAAGGATTCAGGCTGTACATTATTTATACTCATCACAGTTATTTGGTAATTCCTGGGGTGTTATTTAGACTTGACGTGATGATTAGGGTTAAAGTACCTCATTGTTGTCTGTGGCCTGTTTTGAATAGATTGTGTATATATCCCTTAACATTAACAAGAGTTTTATTTAATTCTAGTTACACTGGCCTGATTGAATTTATGAACACAGTTTTTTGTGTAAAGCCTCAAACTTGTGTTATCCAAGGACTGCTGATGTGAAACTTTTAAAACTGCACAGGTTGCAGTGTTTTAGTGAGTGGGAGTTCAAACAGCACAAAAGCACACAGAAGACAGGCACTCTGGATGAGATAATGACCGTGCCCTGGATCCATAAACAGCTCAAATTTAATACCAGGAATCTACATGGGTGCTGTCAGTTTAGTAGTGAATGATGTGTGACCAAGACACAATATGAGTGAAATCTGATAAATATAAAGTGAATATAATATTTCGGCAATGTTATATTAAAGTAGGGACTAAACAAAAACACAGTGTGTGATGAACACGCTCAAACGGGCCACTTTTCTGTGACACAAAGACAGCTCTTGAGTCTTTCTGAGTCCTTTCCAGAAGCTGTAAGCTTTTCTTCTCTGTTTGCCCCTCTGGAGACGTTTTAAAATGATCGATTTTTACATTATTTTAATCCAGTGGACTGACGTGTTATTGGAAAGAGGAGTGATGGATATGGATGTGCAAGACTGGGCATTGATCACTGGGAGAAGGGAGGTCGGGTCGTTTCCCGGAGGATCCCCCTGACACGCACATATTTGCTCACCGGTGGAGAGTGTTTATGCGCGTGAGCGCAAGCACGCGTCAATTCGATGCGGTCCTGCTTCACCGAGAAGTTCATTTCCTATAAGAAATCTGTTGCCGCCGCATATCATTGTAACAGATGAATTTACCTGGTAGATTTGGCACTGCATGCGTAAAATAGCCGGTTCTGTGTTATATCCTCCTGATGACCAAAGTCTCATCAGCAGATCTGATGCAAAGAAAATTGATTTTCCTCCCTGTAATAAGTGAGCTCCACTTGGAAAGCAGGTCTCTGTGCGGCTGTGTGCAGTTTGCAGCAAGTGGAGGATTAGGTGTGATGCTCATACGAGATCGCTGAGGATCAGTGCACGCAAGACGGAGTGAGAAAGCGTGCAGAGGTAAGCGCGTACTCGAGCTGTAAGCGTTTTTTTTTCCTGGAACGCGCACAGACAGACAGAGCTGCTGGTGAGACAGCAGACCGAGGAGGGCAGGAGAGAAGAAGGACGCACAGCGCAAACGCGTAGAGACAAAGTTCTCCTGCATCGAGTTTAAATATGGTGCCAACAAATATGTGCGCTACAATTTCATGAAAGTTGAAGCGACGCAACTCACCGGCGCACACATGGATTTATGTGAGGCGCCAGCGCGTTAGTGCCGTGGAGCCAAAGAGATATCCAGTCATGATTTGGGTCGCGTTTTTACCATTTTTTATTTCGTGGGCAATCGGGAACAGGACCGTGGAGCAGGTGCCGTTCTTTCACGGCCATGTATTTGAGAACTCGTCCCCGGGCTGCCGGGTCAACGGACTGAGCGTCCCATTAAAGCGACTCAACTCGCAAAGGCTGTGCGGTGCCGGGGAACCCGGCTCGGCGGCAGCGCATCTCAAACTCCTGGGAGAGGGCAGCGAGAATTTCCGTGTCTTTGCGCACCACAAACGGGGACATATTTTACTGAAGACTTCCAGGGTTCTGGACAGAGAGGAGCGTGGCGAATATGCTCTCGGTCTCGGTTTGTGTTGTGGTCAATGCGCGGGACTCTCCCGGGAAGAGGAAGATGCGTCTCCACTAGTGGCTGAGGTGGCGTCCATCAAGGTGGACGTTTTGGACACCAACGACCACCAGCCCACTTTCCCCGGAGACGATGTGAAACTGAGCCTCGATGATGCCACTGCGCTCCGCACGGCGATCTACACGGTCACCGCGCGGGACGATGACAGCGGCAAGAACGCCGAGCTCATCTACTTTGCTCTGCCCAGAAACGGGAGTTTCTACGTGGTGCCCAAAACCGGTGACATCCTCCTTGTCGACTCCATCCTCGGCCTGGATGAACCTATTAAATTTGAAGTGTTTGCCCGGGACCGGGGGTGGCCACCTCGCACAAGCCAGGGCATAGCAGTGGAGATAAATCCACGGCAGTGGCCCGTGGCGCCCTCACTGAATCCCCAACCGGGGAAAGCTAAACCGAAATCGCAAGAGAAAGTACCAGCGAGAAAGTCCAGGTCAGTACTGGAATCAGACAGCCCAGTTTTAATCAACGTGTCCGAGGATGCAGGGATCGGTTCAGTGGTGATGAACCTGAACCCGGTGAGGTTTCAGTCGGCCACGTTTGAGCTGGTTGAGCCCGACGTGGACAGCTCACCGGTCAGCGTAAGCCGGGACACCGGGGACATAATCATAACTCGGAAACTGGACCGAGAGACGGAGCCTCTAGTGGAGATCACCGTCAGAGTGCAGGATAAAAGAGGTGAGCAAAAGGCGAAGTGCACGTGTGTGAGTGAGCAGCCCGGTCTGTGGATGTGTGGTAGGGAGAGGAGGGGAGAGAGAGTGAGGCAGGAATTGAACAGGACGGTTTGTGTGCGTTTCCTTAGCTACCAGTAGTGCCAAAATCCTAATTTGGACTGAATCTTACTCTTCTGTCTTATGTTTCTCTTCATAGTGTAACTTGGTCGAATTTGTCACTTCGTGTTGCATGCGTAAATACGCACGAAGATGGAGTGTGCCTTTGCACAGAGCTTGCATTTAAGGAAGGAAAAGGAGACTACGATAGAAACTGCTTGGTTTAAAAATGATTTTCGTTATTTGATTTTAGATATTTGGAAAATTACAAGCTACGGTCAGGGTATCCTGGAAGTTGGTGAAAGGGCATGTGATTAATTTCTTTGACGTATGAGGGAAGGCAAACGAATTCATAACAACTCCACACAAAAACTGTACTGTACTCTACTGCAGAGTAGTCAGTCAGCTCGGACAGGTTTCCTGCTCCTTTGCTGTAGTAAATGCTTAACCTTGTAACCTCGGTGTTCAGAAACAGTGAATGGATGTGAGGCCACCTGGAAATGCTAAGGTCGAATGGTGTTTAGACTGAAATGAGAAAAGTTCAAGCTTGCTCTGGGGAATCTGACTGTAAGCAATGTCAAAGTGTCATGTGTTTACGAAATCGAGGTTAAACTGGGTGACATTCATCAGTGCTGATGATGATTCACGTGCTTAGATAAATCAATGGCTCCATGAATGTGTCGGGTGCCAGCAGCGACAGATGCTGGGATGTCAGGGGAGAAGCAAGTCGCGTAACGGCCATTGTACCAACAGGTTAATTAACACCTGCGGACAGAACAGAGCAGATAGACTGAAAGTTAACAAGCAGCCAGATTCACATTAATAAATGCATATGCAAAGGGATGAAACACAGACTGAATATTACACTCAGTGCAGTGGACCAGACTTCAGAGTGAAAAATATTATCATATATTACCAAAAAAAAAGTCTGATATTGAGTTTGCACATCTATCTGTGTATTTATCTTTCCGTCTGCCTTCATACATTTACTGGAAACACATTTGTTCCATTAAGACCAGTTAACAGCATTTGACTGGAGAAGAGACCCAATCAATGTGACCTATTGGTGTTGGTAATGTGAGCTATCCTGATGCAGAAAATAAGCTGAGCCTGCTCCTGGCACACAGCGCTAATTTACACTGCCAGTAACTATCCACAATGCTGGCTATTTGTCAGAACAATTTCCTTTTGAAAACATCAAAACAGACACTCCGGGATCTGTCAATCTATGATTTTAGTGCTAATTTAGCCTTACAGCTACATACATACATACATACACACACACACACACACACACACACACACACACACACATATATATATATATATATATATATGTGTGTGTGTGTGTGTCTATCACGCATGCATAAAGCTGTCATGTGTGCATTACAAACAATTATCTTCATGTTTTAATTGCATTGTCTAATGAATGCATATCCATACACATGAGTTGTCTGTATACCTCAGAGAGCCCAGCCTTTATCTGTAGGTATGAAGCGCAGCTGCTACTTGGAAAAATAGTCACAAAGTTATTGTTAAAACACAGAACAAGCTTCTTTTCAACCAGATTTACGCAACCAAATGTTGATAAAAAAAAATAAAAAAAATTTAAAAAAACAAGCACGATTTAATCCAACATATTGACACTACTTACCTAATACTAATACTACAGGTCTTCTTCATCCTGCTAAACCACCTCTGACCCTCTTGTGATGGTAACATGGATTTACTGGGGGTGTCCTATGGTGTCTGGCACTGGGGATTTGGCATCTGATCCTTTAGGTTCCATCAGTTGCAGGGTGAGGCACTGATTGAGCTGGTTCTAGTGAATCTCACCCTTCCTCGATCTGACTGAGGAAACACTTTGAGTCATTTGTTGGCTTCTTTTAGCTGGTCTTGAGCAGTTTTTTTTTTTGTTACATGGGCCAGGATCTCCTGTGGGGGAGGCTTTTTCTGTTGGGCGGTGCCGCTGCTGAGGCACAAGGAGAGGGTTTGCGCAAGGGGTAGCAATATTTATGTCCCAGAAGCCAAAAATTCCACTGTACAATGTTTTATCAGTGCTACACCAGTCCCTCCAGCTGGTGTATGTTCACGCATACACAGGGAGCATTTACAAATTGCAGAAACAATATACTACAAACTTCACAGAGTTGTGTTATCAATATCTTCATGCAACAATAGCTACGCCACAATAACTAATAATTAAAGATTTTAACAGTACAGTGCCAGGAAATTTAGCTTAACCACCAGGGGTCTCCACTGGTCCTTGACATGAATTTGGTCCCAAGACTTAACAAAAACATTATGACTATTTAAGGCATTTTAAAACAATTTCACCAATAAATTTCCCCTCAAATAAAGCAAAAAGCAATTTTCCCAACAAAGTGATAAATGCTAATCAGCATGAGACAACTGATATGGGAAAGTGTGACAACTGAGTCTTTAAGAGTAAAAGTTTGTAAAAGTTGAATATTTTTGGAGTGTCTCTTTAACATTTTGAACAATCCTTCCACACACTTGTCCCACAGTCACTACTCCTCAGAATATGGTATTCAGTTCAACAAAAAAGAAAATGTAATGCCATGTAGTAAAACTTAGGTTTCAGATAGATAGATAGGAGTCTTGACATTAACCTTTAGTGCATTGTATATAACTTTTTAAATTAAAGAAAGAATCCCTTTAAATATCTGATGAAATGTGTTAGTAGCTGATGTTTCCTCCCCTACAGTCTGTCAAAAGTTAAACTAGTTTCATCTTTTCTGACAGGCAACTAGAAGACGTTATTATTTTTTTCCACAAATTAGCAGGCATCAAACAGACAAATATAGAAGACACTTTGCAAAAAAACAACAACCTCAAACCACTCTTGTCAAGAATGAATTGGTGGAGGGAGAACGAAACAAAGCAATGTTTTATTTTTCATTTTTATTTAAAAGATGTAAAACTATGCATGAGAGGTGGCGACAGAAGCGTCCCCTGTATTTTTATGAAATGAAAGGTTTATTGCTTGGAAAACACTTGTGTTGAGATGAAACCGTCTTCTGTGAAGCAGCCAGAAAAAGTATGAAATGGCTTAGTGTATTCGAAGGCTAATGGACATCTAATGTTGATTTTATGTGATCAGATCCTCCTCTGCTAGTTTGGGTAATTGATTCCTCGACGTCCCTTGGGTGCAACTATATTTGAATTTGATTTTGTCTAAAAGAATGTAAGTAAAAACAAGGATAAGCACGGATGTTGCCTAAATGGATGGGGCTTAAAAAAGCCTAAAAGCTTTTATAAGTTTGACTGAAGAGGAAGAGTAGAGGGGCCTTGAAATACATAACCATGATCTAACTGTTTACTGCTACACGCTAAAAGACAGCAAGTTATCAGCTCTGGGTTTAGCAGTGGGGGACGAGGCTGGATCACCTCAGAGTCTCAAGCGCGAGGAACGCATCATCAGTTCGGTTGTTGGTGGCTCGGCTGAAGTCTTTTAATCCGTTTGGAGTGGAGAGTCCTGCTAGAGCCACGACCTCCCTCCATCTGCTCGCATTATCCCTGTAATCCCATCTCATTCTCTCTGTCTGTCTCTCTGTCGCGCACTTCTCTCTCCTCTCTGTGTCTCTTTGCTCTCTTACTTTCTCGTTCTTATTTTCACTCTCACTCCAGGGATTTAGGTTTGAGTGGAGGCTCAGTTTAAGACTGTGAGGGAGAAAGCTTCTGACATGATTCTTCGAGGGACAGACGTGTTCTTTTGGGGAGGGGGAAACCGAAAGCCTTGTGTCAGGATCTGAGATAGCGTTTGTGGTCCGCTTCACAAGTGCTGCTGAGCTTCCACAGTGTTAAGTGTGTGTCTGCTTGTATTACTCATGTTGTGTGTGTGTAAGCAAACAAATCAGTTCACACAATCACATTGTGAGATTTGTTTTTCTTTTGTGGTGGATGATCAAGGAGCTGGCATGCTCAAGATTAGGGTAAATCTCCACAGAATGAATAAAAATCAATGGCATGTCGTCCTATGTGACAAAAGTAAGCTTTACAAAGGTTTTTCCCTTCTATTGTTTTTACTGGTTTCCTTTCCATGCACAGCTGCTCTTCATTTCAAACAAGATAATACCACTCCCTGCTTTTATTTTCCCAACATAAACTGTGTGTGGGCTCGAGTTTGATATCCCTAGCCCCTCATTTTCACAAGTCGTTTAATACTGTGCCAACCCCTATAAGAGCACCAAGTGAGTAGCCCATTAATTTTCCCCAAAGGTTCTTCCTTCCTCTCTAAAACAGCCAGTATGAGACTGTTCTTTGACTGCAGTGACTCCTGTTGGCACAATGATTAATGAAATGATTAATTTGATTAATTAGTCAAATGATTAATTTGGTTAGTCATGCAGAAGTTCTTTTTCTGTCTTCATAGTTTCTCCTTCTACTGCATTTTTCGTGTGACACGTCTGATTCTCTTCTCCTGCCTGAACTAAGTGACAATATTCTTCATAATTTACTTAAATTTAAAACTCTTGATGCAATAGTTATTTGTTTTTGTTCATTGTATTTATTCTGACTTTTTCGTTTTTAGTGTGTTCAGATATTTCTTTTATTATGTTGCATTTTATCTTGTTGAACTCTATAGCATTGTACTTATTTAGGCTACATCAATTATTACAGAGGTGGAACTCTGTAATGATTATTCAGCAGGGTTGGTCAGTATGTTGCATGTTTCAAATTGGCCAACATATTTCTACCCATAAATATATTAGCAGCCACTGGCAACATATGTATCCATCTAAATAAGCAAAAAGGGGGAAAAATGCCGCCAAAAAATGAAGAACTCAGCCAATGATCATAAGTCCACGTTTTGTTTTTTTTTTGACTAATTTATCAAAAATGTGTGTTTCATGCGTGATTTTAAAACTAATATTTAACAACACTATGCAGTGAAGCCCATAACTTTGTAATTTTTTTGTACTTGATTGTTGATTTAGCTACCGCTAATGTTGGTGCTATTTATTTGGCTTTTTCAACCTAACGCTGGTCCACGTCATTTCCAGTAAGACCTCTCTGGACCTCATATTGAAAGTTCAAGTGAACAATTACCAAATGCAAGCTCAATACTTGGAATCAGCTCCAGATCTTTTTCTTTTTCATTCATCAGTTACACTTGATTTATCTAAATATATAATTAAACAAACATAATCTTTTTCATATGATACAATAAAATAAAAGTCTTTTTCATTAGGCAATTTGCACCATTAAATTACTCATCTAATCTGTGTCAAAGGTTTATTACAATCTTGAACATTTTCAGTTTCCTGTAAGTTTTTGGTAGAAATATTACAGAGAGGGAAAATGAATACCAGGAAACAAAACACTTCAAACCAATGTTATTCATACAGCTTTCATTTCTATGTAGCGAGAACTAGCGCCGTTTTGTCTTCGTAATGTTTTCTAGGGAATTTTGATTCAGTGTGTGTCTGCTTTTGTGCGTTCATCTGTGAGTGCAGACTGTGCGTGCATGCATGGGATTTTAGTTAATGAAGAGAAACAGCTGGCTTTAATCAAGAGAACTCCAGATTTCTGCCACTCTCCACTAAGCCAAAGACACACAGATAAACATAAATGCAGATATATGAGCAAAAAGTGTGTCAACACAAAGGCTAAAATAAACTGCATTTTTAGGCTGTTTGGTCATGAAAGTACATGCGGAACGCATCTCAAAAACAAACACGCACACACACACACGCACACACACACTGTACACTCCTCACAATATCCAACATTGTGATTATTGTGCATTCTGGGTTGCCAGAATAACATTCCAGACAGATGGCAATGAGAGAAGCCTGTTAGCTGCATATGTTACTCATCTTTTGTTTATTGAGATGAAACAGTCTGCATCCATTTGTTCCTTCAAAGAGCATAAATAGCACACACTTGGTCTTCTGTGCACACATGTATGCATGGACCATAAGTATGCATGGACGGTTCGCCGACTTAGCCCTCACAAACCCGTTGTGACGACACAGTTTTTTGCCTTATTTAATTGCATTTCGTTTTCTTACATACATGTAACAAAAAAACCACAGAGATGCACAGTCAGCCCACAAAGCTCAACTTATCCTCCAGAGAGACTGTGGTTTCATCAAGGAGTTACACCACTGCTAAACAGCAACACTGAAGAGACTTTAACAAACTTTAGCTGTCTGGCTTCTTTACCCAATTACTCTCTTCAGCACTGAGGAACTCTTGTTTTTGTGTCCATAATGTATACAGTTCATTAAGAAACATCAAGATGTAAAAGTTTGCAACATGCTATCAGAGCAAAGCTTCCAAAGCTATTTAGGATTGTTCTTATTTGCTGCATCACAGGGTCTTGTTTTCTGTGACTGTGATGGCTGGTGCACAGAAAAACACATAATTTGAGTCAATTTGAGTTTCCTCATCTCACATTTTGATTCCTAAGTGCAGGTGTTTTACTGTCACCAAGGTTTGCCAGCTGCAGTTGCTAGTAATCTCGGTTCTCAACTTCAGATGCTGTCAAACGTGCTATAGAAGTGATATTTTTCACAAGCGCAGTTCCCAGGTTGAATAGTTGATATGTAGTGTAACAGCAGAGAAGAGAATGGAAACACTCGCTACTAGTTGATAAGATAAGCAATGGCTCATTAAAACTATTCATAGGTTGTTAAAATAATAAAAAACAAATGCGGTGATATGAATTTAACACAAAAAATAATATATACTTGCTATAAAAAAAATACAAAGTTGAAACAAACTTGCATGAAGCATTTTAGATTATTTAAGATAGTTGTGGAAACAGCTCTGTAGCAGGGTAAAAGTCAAAACTGAAGACACTAAACTAAGTTCATTTGAATTGAAAATATAAGACAAACTGTAATAAAATAATAGGAAAATAATTTTCTGGTAAAGGTTTACATGGTGACAGTCTGCTTAATCCAGGTTAAAGGTGTTATGTTTGGTAATGAGACCAAAGCTCTCGGTAAACTTAATTACCAGTGCTGTGCATGAATGTGCTCATGTTTCAGTAAACAGTGAACTGAAAAGAATTTGTTTGTGGAGTGGACATTGAACTACGCATAGTTAAGCCTAATCAACACTACAGCTTTTCAGCGTGGCTAGCCTGGTTCTAAGGACAAATCAGAAAATCCAGCTACCGAATAAAACCCGTCCTTATAAATATTTTAAGGAATTTTAGAATGGAAGTGGCATGTCTATGGATTCCAATAAAAATTCCAATAATAAATAAAAATTTTGAAATTGTGAACTAAAAAAGTGAACTAGTTCATTTTAATGTGTGTGAACTGAACTGTGAAGTAGCTCTTGTGAAGCCTGAACTTGCACAGCACTGGTTATTACACAGACTTGACATCCTTTGTGGTATTGTTTCTCATTACATCTCAAGTCTTGTTATACTGTAATTTACTGTCCTCACTCCCTCTGTCGGGCTTTACAGAAGATAAACATGACAGATGTGATTTTCTTTTAAATAGACTTTTCACTCCTTCCACCATCTGTCATTGCCAGAATCTCTGAAAGCTTTAGCATCATTTGTTCAGGAAGAGCAGCAGCTTCTTCCTGTTTTGCGACACAGACCAGCTCGAGTCGCTTCCAAATCAGACTGCACTGCAGCCACTAAAAGAGGATGCCAAGATTCTCTGAGCTCAGCTGGTTTGTTAAAGGAAGCTGTAGTAAAGTTAATGTGGTAATGATAATCTGTCAAACTCATGTAATGTCAACCAAAAAAAGACTTCAGTTTCAATACAAATGCATTTACCTTTCATTTACCTTCAAATTCTTTTTTATTTATATACAACAACCATCACCTCAATTCACTTTATATTGTAAAACCCTACAATATTAAAAAGAAACGATTTTATATACGAGGAGAGGATTTTGCATTCAGTTCTGAATTTAAGGGATACCAAAGAATAGAAGCTATGGAGGAATATGGGAGGAATACAGTTTTTCTCTCTAGTCCTAGTTAGTAAACTCATAGCAGCGTTCAAAATTTAGCAATATTGTGCAAATGTATAAATGCTGTCCTGTTTGTTTAATGTGCTTATGTAAGGACATAACCTGATCAAAAAGGATTCTGTTATTCCCCACAGTGTTACTGGAGGCCAAGGTAATGCAGTCTGGTTGTACATCATGTCTGAATCTAGAAGCAGTCTTTATGTCTATAATCCATGTAATTAGTTTAACTAGTTTATTTGTATCATCTGGCCTCATGGATAAATAAACTTAGATATCATCTGCATAGAAATGAAAATGTATGCAGTGTTTTCTAATAATATTACTTAAGGGAAGAATGTATAATGTAAAAAAGCAGTGGTTCCACACAGAACAATGTGAAACTCTGTGATTAACCTGTGTGTGAAGAAGGCTGCAAATTTACATGCACACATTGGAATCTATCAAGCAGAGATGATCAAACGACTGCAGCACAATGGTTTGTTCTCATCTCTGTAGTAAAATATTGTGGTCAGTGGTATGAAATGCTGCACTGAGCTCTAGCACGACAAGCAAAGAGATGAGTTGACTGTCAGAGGCCAAGTAAATAATTTGTAACGCTCGCTAGTGCTGTGTTTGCACTATGATGCACTCTAAATCATCACTGTAACCCTTCAAATGGACTATTCCTCAAACTATTCCTGCAAATGATGAGTTAACTGTTTGACAACTACTTTCTCAAGGATTAGAAATTGGTCGATAATTAGTTAAAAAACGTTGGATTTTTTAAGTAATGGTTTAATTACTGCCACATTAAAAAGCCTGTGGTGCATAGTCTGTTAATAAAGATAGATTAGTCACATTTAAAATTAAAACATGAATTAATGTGAAACTCCTTTGAACAATCTTGTAGTCGAAACCATCAAGGCACATGATGGTTTAGAGGAAGACATTATTGAGGTTAACTCACCAAGATCGATAGAAGAGGAAATGCATTAAAGTTACTGTACTTAATATGTATGTGGGACGGCTGGAATTTTTTTTTCTCTGAAGGTTAAAATTTTATATGTGAAGACATTAATAAAGTCATTTCTAGTTAAAGTTTAAGGAATAGTTGTCTGAAATGATTCTTTGTCAGCCCGGCTGCAGTGCTGAAAAGAAACTTTGGACAGTTCCTGTTGTCCTCGATCAGTGACGAATAATCAGATGCCCTAGCTTTATAGAGGGTTTTTTCTAGACATTTATATTAACACCATTGTCCACAATAACATGTTGCAGTTTAAAGTCATGTAAAGATGAACTATACTAACATTAAGAAATCACAATTCACCCCAAAGACCTGCAGTTGCTTAATAGTGAAATAAATCTCTGAAAGAAGTTTGTACTCAAATTCAGCCCTGACTTGCAATCCCTTAATGCTGATCTTTGGAGAAGCATCTTGTCAACAATGAAACATGTTTTATTCCTTAACTTAAAAAGATTTTCTTTAAATTACAGTTTTTAGTCTTTTTTTCTGCACTGTGACTACGGAGGAATATAGTGGAAATGTGTCAAATAAGCCATTATTAATGTGTCCTTCACATCCCTTGACTTATGCTTCTTGTACTAATTTGATATATATATATTTGCTTTCTTTATTTAATCCACATAAACTACACTTGTTGTGGAATAACCATACTGTTGCTGTTAGGGTATAAAGTTCATAGGATCGTTAATGCTATTGTAATCATGCTCTGGGGAACCTTAATGCCCATATTTAAATTTCTTAAGAGTGCCTGTAGTGCAGGAGAGCACTGAAGTCAAATTTCTTTACCTTGTAAAGACCCAGAATCTCTGTATAAATCTGCTCTGTGTGCAAGTATTACATATATTTTGTTATCATAAATTATCACCTCAGCTGATGGCAAATATCTTTACTTTAAACTGCACCTGTGTTACCTGTCTCTGTTCTGTTTTGGTGTCAAATTACTAATTCAACTTATCTATTTTCATTTATTGATTTCACACTTTCTGGTCAGAACATGCACATTCTGAGTTCCGTTCATTGTACAATGAATAGTTTAAGCAATACTCTCGTTTATCACTCAGTGCACCAAGCTCTTATTGCATCAAGAGAAGGTTACTGTGCAGCCGTTTGTCACTGCGGTCTGATTGTTTGAGGATCAGGTAGTCAAGATGCACTGGGCTCTAGTGGAAACCAATATAAAGACAACAGGTGAATTGGTTATCTGGTCGCTCTGCTACAGAGTGGTGTAATAATGATCAAGGACAAGGCCTTGCTAGTAAAGAAATACAATGTTATTTCCATAACCGAAGCCCTGGAGACTACAGCATAAAAGCTTACAGCTGGCAGCTAGAGCGAGGTGATGTACCTGAGAGGCAGAAGCCTAAGGGATAAATGGCCTGTTCGAGGAGTGCAGGTCTGGCTTTAAAAATTCAAAAGGATATATTACCTGAAAGCGGGGTTGTTCAAGTCGAGTAAGAGATGCAGCAGATGATAGCTTTAACACATCGACAGAGGGACTTCATCAAGTTGTAAAAACTCATTTTTAATTCTAATAAATCTAGAAAGCTGGTGATAATTATCTAAAATATGCATGTTTAATGCCTGTTTTGACCTCTTTGGACCACTGCGGTTTCATGGGCACCTGTCACAGCTAATGAATGAATAGTTTGACATTTTAGGAAATTAGCCTATTTGCTTTCTTGCTGAGTTAATGAGAGGATCTTTATCACTCTCATGTCAGCCTAATAAAGACAGAGCTATGGATCCAGTAGACAACTTGCTCAGCTAAACATTAGCAGTGGAAGAGTGCGGAAACAGCTTATATGGGTCTGTGTGTATGTAACAAAATCACATGTACCTACGGTATAATACCTTCAGTATATGTCACCTCTTAAAGCTCTTCAAGAGGAAACTTTTATTTGAACTGTAAAAAAAAAAATCATGTGGGTGTTGTGAGCTAAAATGCTACTGACTATATATTTATTGGGAAAGCTGTATTAATGAGATAATTCAATTTCAAAGTTCTATCCATCTATCTGTCCGTCTGTCCATCCATCTGCCCACCCCACTCTTCTGTCTGTCGGTCTGGTGACAGTTATGCAAATTCCTGATATTATGACTGCCTATATTATGACTACTAATTCATTTTCATTGGGAGGACCGACTTTGCTGGAAAGAAATACCTGTGTTGCTGGTTCCCAGTATTAATTTGCTAGTCCATTTGCATAGTTCCACCCCCCCCCCCCCCCCCCCCCCCCCCCCCCCCCACACCCCCCCAACCACACACATGCAC